>CAUYPK010055643.1:0-20668 GCA_963574355.1 Loris lydekkerianus
AGGTAAAGTCTCCATCTTTCTTTAAGGCTGCATGATATTCCCTGGTGTACATATACCACAATTTATTAATCCATTTGTGGATCGATGGGCACTTGGGCTTTTTCCATGACTTAGCAATTATGAATAGGGCTGCAATAAACAAAGCACATCTTTAAATCTATCTTTTCAGTCTTATCTTAGGCAACACACGCTTGCTTCTGTGAATCACCAGATGACCCTCACAGGTTAATTTTCATTTGTACTGATGTGAGTGCTAATGAGCAAGCAACAATATCAAAGCAGATCCGGTGTACTCACTAAGTATTTGTAAACTTCCATGATTTTAATTCTTATTACTACAGTATTTAGATAGAAATGCTGCTCTCTTAAAGACTTTCATTTAATGCAATGTAAAGAAAACTATCACTAAAAAGAAAACTATTTTCCCAAATTATGACTTGCATCTATGATAATGAGGTGCTATTAAAATATACTTTTAAAAAATCTCCAAGCTGGTGTATGTGTATTGCTTAAAAATTTGCAATGTCCCATTGCTCTGCTATTTTCCCTTTCTGTATGCACAGCACAGATTCCTGCCAAGCCTCTTACAGTGAACAATGTCTTCTCTGTCAGAACAGAGAATGAATAGTATCACGAAATTCTCCCCTAAAGGACAGCCACATCCCCCCACCCAACCCCTTCAGAAGAGAATAACTGGGCCGGGGAACGAGGAGGAAAACCCACATGACTCTCTCTTCTTGCCAATCTGAACTTACCTTCTAGAAGTGACAGGTAAGGCAGCCTCAACTACATAATATTACCTTCTAAACAGGCAAAGTTGACAAGTATATTATCTTTGAAATTGGATCATATATTTTTGCAATTCTTTGTGTGTGGGTGCATAAATATCTTTATAAGGAAGGAAGGAAGGAAGTATTTCATCAGATAAAATGAAACAGCTTTTAGCTACCAACTGAGCTGCAACAGGAAAACTTCATAGAAATGACACAGCAATTTGTGTTAAAATATTGGCAGCTAATTCATGAATGCCAAGACTGACTGTGAATTCAGCTGCTTTTGGTAAGCCTTTATTCCTGCCAAGCTTATGATCCATAAAGAAAGCACCTAGTGTTACTCCTCAGAAATGTATAGTCTGACACCAAAGATTCCTCTTTGTGTGCTCTCTCTCTTTCACTAACACACACACACACACACACACACCCCTCTCCCCTCACCCAAAATGCACTAAGAATATGATTTTACAAAACAAGAACTTATGAAGCATTGCTCACAAACCAACAAAAGGCTTACTTTGTAGGCATTTTCATAGAACACAGACTTCCTTAAAACCTTCCATATTTGTAAGTCTTGGTGTAAAATATTATAATTCAGGCTTTCCCTTCTTGTGACATGAATAGAGCATATAGTTTATTTTAACCTCTGAAGAAAATTATCCATTTTTTCCTCCCCTCATAAAGGACAAAAATGCTATTTTTATAATCAAACCACACTGGCTTTTGTTTACATGAATATCTGTAATGTGAAGGGAAAAAGTACAGCTTCCCCTTTCGTCCCCTTTTCCCACACATTTTCAGCACAGCTCAATGAGCTCCCAGATTCTGATGCCACTCTCCTGGTAACACATTTAGAAGAGTCTGCAGGATACCCCGATAGCTCCGCTTTCTTCTCTCTTTCCTGTTCCTTCTTTCCCTCTTATTACTCTAGGTCTGTATTAAGACTAAACAATTAAACCTTTGTACCACTGGAATTCAAAAATTCTAATGCTGTGCCCCCTTATTAGTATAATAGTAATATTTACCCTGGAGAAATGTTTGTCCAAAAAGTATTCCCAATTCTGCCAATGTGTTCCCTTTGAAATGTGGTGGAGAGAGTTCTCTCTTCTTTCTTGGCCTAGAACCAAAGAGGAAGAAAGTTAGCAAAAAAGACAGACAGATATAGACTGATAGAACTATTTAGGCAGTTCACTGTAAAAATTCTAGCATATTTATGTCAAACATTGAGCTTTCTGTTCCTTCCTGCACAAAGCAAATTTCAAAGTAGAGGCAAAACTGCAAATAGGAGGGAATAAAAAATTTTTGTTAATCAAATACAAATCAATTTACATGCTCTTCTGTATTTTTCCCACTTTACGCCAAATAAATATGTATATTATTTTAGTGATAATAAAATTCAAATAACTTATTCTAAATTTGAAATAAAACCAGTGATTTGTTTGAAATAAGCATTTATGCTTTTTGGTAACATAAACTGTGGTTCAGTTCTGAAAATTTCTTATTAAAAGGAGCCTTTGGTGCAGTGTGAACAGTGTGACCTGAATGACATACAGATCTAATCCCAGGTTGTCACTTCTCACATTCTGCTGTTGAAATGGGGAGACTTCAGTGATGTCCTCCCTTGTTGTCCCTCCCGATCTGTCAGCACACCGCTCCTGTCTGCAGTTCTGCTCTGCTTTGTTACCCAGCCCTTCCTCCACCCCCTCTAGTTTCCTCTCTAGTTCTCTTCCCAGCCACAGATAAATATCTCCTGTACTGAACATTTACTTTAGGTAAGACACTATGACAGGAGCAGGCTGAGAGGGTGGAGGAGAGAGAGCTGGAGTGAATGAAGGAATGACTATATTTATATTGGAAGGAGAATATCCTGGCTGTTGACTAAGATTCAGAACCTCTCAATTACTTCAAATGACTAAGGCACAATTCCTGATTTCCAGTAAAACAAACTGGGTAGAACATGAGCCTTGTAGATTTGCATCTACTGACGTTCTTTTGTTAGGACCACATCTTATCATAAATCTTAGACTCTGTTGCTTTCTTCCACAGCAGAATCAGCAGAATTTATATTATCTTGAGGAATATCTATTGTTCCTCTGACAGTTATCGAGTGAGAAACTGATGCCTTTTGTTTCCCCACCGCATTCAGCTACATTATTTTCTTTTAATAAGTATAAAAAGATCAGAATAAGACACTCAATTGTGGGCTGTCTTCCTTTAACCTGACTCCAGTTCTTTCCACTGTCAATCATGCAAACTGGGAGGAGAGGGCTTTGCTGGGTTCAGGGTTTGACAGACAACTGAGTTCCTGAGCCAGCATTCCACTCTTTCATTAGCTTTTAAATCAAACCTCCTTCTAAACCCCTGCCATGCAGATGTATTTAGATGTGGATTCCCCTTATAAATCTCTTCTCTTCTCCATGTCATCATGCTTGATCCCAAAGAACTCTCCTGAATTAGTCAGAGATACGAGCAAAATTTGATTACCTAAATCAAATTGCTGTAGTAAAAAAAATAATGAAAAGAATAAACATTTTTCTTAAAATGCCAAATCTTATTAATGTATACTAAAAACAATATGCTTGGATGTCCTCTAAATACGACTAATGAACCCGATTTGAAAACTGGGTACATGATTTGATAGTTAATTTAATAATGTATTAGTGGTATATAGTTTTATATTTTCAGAATATACATTTCATGAATTACAAATATTCCAAGGAAACAAAGTAATCAAGATAGTGTGGTACTGTCATAAGAATAGACAGATAAATCAACAGAATAATCTTTAGTGTCCACAAAGATCCATATTTTTTATTCCTTCAATTATATAGTCAGTTGATGTTTTTGACAAGGATGCCGAGACTAGTCAATGGGGAAAGAATCGTTTTTTTTTTTTTAACAAATGGTTCTAGGACAACTAGATAGCTGTGTACAAAAGGATGAACTTGGATCCTTAACACAGACAATATTAAAAAGTTATCTGAAATGGATCAAACACCTAAATATAAGAGCTAAAACTATAAAACTCTTATAAGAAAATACAGAGCTAGTTCTTTGTGAGCTTAGATTTGGCAGTGGCACTTTAGATATGACACCACAGTCAACAAAAGAAAAAATGGATAAACTGAACTTCATCAAATAAAAATATCTGCTCTTTCAAGTTCACTATCAAAAGAGTCAGAAGGCAATTCAAGGAATGGGGAAACAGGTGTACAAATCATATCCAATAAGGGACTCACTTTACCTAGAATGTATAATAAAAAGATACATAACCCAGTCTAAAACAGGCAAAGGATGTGAATATGCATTTCTCACAAAAAGAAATGTAAATGGCCAATAAGCAGTTGAAAAGATGCTCAACGTCATTAGTCATCAAGGGAGTGCAAATTAAGCCCCAGTGAGATGCCACTAGGATGGCTACAACAAAACTGTTTAAGATACTAACAGGTGTTAACAAGGATGTACAGAAATCAGAACTCTCATACCCTGCTGATGGGAGTACAAAATAATGCAGCCACATTGTAACAGTCTGGCACTTTCTTAAAAGGTCCAACATAGAGTTACCAGTTGACCTAGTAATTCTACTCCTAAAAATGTATCAAGAGAAATGAAAACATATCTTCATACAAAAACTTGTATATAGATGTTCACAGAAGCATTATTCATAAAAGACAAATAATAAAAACAACCCAAATGTTCCCCCACTTGTGAATGGATAAACAAAATATGGTATATCCATACGAAAGAATTATTTCTCAGCAATAAAACTGAATGAAGTACTAACACGTTACAACATGTATGAACCTTAAAAACATGGTAAATCAAAGAAGCCCATCACAAAACCCCACATATTTATTTTATGATCCCTTTTATAAGAAATGTCCAAAATGGACAAATATAGAGAGACAGTAAGTAGATTTGTGGCTGCTTGGGGCTGGGGGAAAAGAGGTGATGAAAATGTTCTAAAAAAGTTGACCTTCCATTTGATCCTGCAATCCCATTACTAGGTATCTACCCAGAAGAACAAAAATGATTTTACTACGAAGACATTTGCAACAAAATGTTTACTACAGCTCAATTCATAATTTCCAAGTTGTGGAAACAACCCAAATGCCCATCAACCCATGAATGAATTAACAAATTGTGGTATATGTATACCATGGAATACTATTTAGTGGTAAAAAGATGGGGACTTTACATCTTTTATGTTTATCTGGATGGAGCTAGAACACATTCTTTTTAGTAAAGTATCTTAAGAATGGAAAAAAGTACCCAATGTGCTCCATACTATTATGAAACCAATGTATAAATACCCACTCATACGAATGATAAAACATAAATATAGTCTAACAAGGTAAAGGGGTGAGGAGGGCAAGGGGAGGGAAATGGAGGAGGGCAATTGGTGAAGGAAGGAGGGCATTTGGTGAGATCTCACCTAATGAGCATAATGTAAGAGTGTATTTCAAAATAACTAAGAGTAAATTTTAAATGTCTTACCACAAAAAATAAGTAAGTGAGGTGATGGCTATATCAATCAATTGGATTTAAGCATTCCATGTTGCATATCAAATCATCACATTGTACCTCATAAATGTATACAGTTATAATTTTAATTAAAAATTAATACAAAATTTAAAAATCATTAAATTGTATACATTAAGTGGGTAAACTATATGGTATGTGAATTGTACCTAAATAAATCTCTTAAAAAATATTCCAAGGAAAGAAATGTGGGATATACATATCACAAACATAAAATTATAATATCATTCTTTAAATAAATCTTAAAGAAATATGGCAAACCCAAGTGCAATTTTAGCCAAAAGCACTAGAGTTGCTGCACTAAACAGATCATCCAGCTCCATTGCAAACTATCACATCCCAACTGAGGCAAATGGACTGTAATTCTGCAGAGACCAAATGCGCCTTCATTTCCCCTTTCATCTTCTTATCTCTACATGTGGATAGCAGTGAATCACTGCAAATGATTACTGATCCAATTAAACAGAAACCTTGTTTTTTGAATATAGATTTCTTTTTCTACTGAATGGAAGTTTAGGACTTCTCAAACAGGCAATCTAGACAAGTGTGACTTCTCTCTCCACCTGCATATACTAAGTAAGTGGAGTCCCAAGCTCAGCACTGTTTCTTCTACACCAATTTTGTGGACGGCTGTTATGCAGAGTGACTGCAGGCTCATAACACTGATGATGACATTTATAAGAAAGTCCAAATAGGTAAACTCCCTGAGTTCATGGCGTGCATTGGCAAACTAACTTGAAGGCTTGTTTCAGCTACAGCTTTCCAGGGGAACTGAAATGGAGTTCAATTTCTGAGATGCTGGGACCCTGAGGGATAAGATACACACCTGACAGATGGCCTGGGCTGAGCCCCCACCAGCACTGCAGAGGACGGGTCCAAGCAGAGGGAGTGTTTTCTCAAGGCTATGCCCTAATAGTCTCTTCTTGGGAAGTGTTGGTGATGGTGAGAGTATACCTTTCTCCTGCTATATGAGTAGCTAAATACAAATATTTGGGAGCATAGTCTTGAGCAAACTATTCCAAATTCATGTTTGACTTCTAAAAACTATACCTGGAGGCAAGATATATACTCAGCAGGAGACTAGAATCACAAAGCTCAATTATAGATTCTCCAATTTAAAAGAAACTTAAGAGATCATCCATAAATCAAACCCACTTGTTACCTGACTCCTCTGCTATAATGTCCATGATATCCAGTCTATAGCTGCAATGTCAAAATGACTTGATTAAACAGAACAGTTCAAAGTACTGTGCACTGAATGCATCACAGTGCCTGGACAGAACACAGTAATCATTCGATATTTATTCACTGATTGAATTAATTTCATAGACTCAGAGTGGACTCAAGGATATTGCTGTAATAAAGTTCCTGAAGACACATTAGAAAGATTACAGGTCAAGACTGGCATACTACATTTCACACATGCAAATGCCATCCACACAAATACTATCCATTATTCATGCTGCAATAGAAACAAACAAAGCTCGCCTGCTAATCTACCCATGCTGGATTCCCTTCCATAATGAAGGGCTTCCTCTCTCCCAAGAAATCTTTTTCTATCTCTGGGAAGTGCTGTTAAATTTGAGTGAGGAGTAAGAAAAGTTCTGTTGGCTTAGTGGTTTCAGCCTAGTTAAGCCTTGGTTCTAACTTCTAGGGCCATGTAGAACAAGTCCAATATTTCTCCTACATGGCAGTCCTTCAAATACTTGAAGACATCTATTTAAGAAGTCTCTCTTTCCCCTCCCTTTAGCATCTGCTTCTCTACTTGAAAAAATAGAGTTTTAAGCACCATTTTCCATAAGTCAAAAGAGCACAAAGGCTATAAAAGAGAAGAGAGAGGGATCCTGGCCAGGTCTGCTTAGAAGAGGAGGGTAGGCTGAGAGCTTGCGCCAACTATAAATCCTGAACCAGGAGGGCAGGCCAGTGACCAAGCACAACACCCAATGGACAAGGTGTCCTGGATCTGATTCAGGAAATAGTCCATATCTGGGTTTTCATGGTGTGGTGTGGTGGAGGGGGAGGATATGGGGGCCAGCTATCACAGGGAGGCAAAGCTATCAGTGTGGAGTAACAGGCTGGTGAAGTCAAGCAGGTGGTCCATTATCATCCTGGAGGTCTAGTCAGAGCAACAGAATCTGGCCAGTGGGGAAGCCCACATGGCAAGACCAAGATGGATGTGGTACCCAAAGTAGATATTCAGTCTCAGACACTTGTATTCACAGAAACAGCTGAAACTTGGAAGGTTTCAGGGATGAGTGTCAGGGAGCCTGGGAGTCATTCCTGGGATGCCAGATGCCACATCTGAGTGCCAAAGAAAGCCACTGGAATGCAAGTCACCCAGTGATCAGCACTGGGCTATACCATCTCAGCCTGGGAGATTTCAAGTCAGCAAACAAATACAGCCAGCATTGAGCACGGTTGTACTGTAGGAAAGACACACAGAGAGTATGATCAGTGATGTGCTCCAGTAGACCATGGGCTAGGCTTAAACATCTGAAGTCTGTCTTGTCAAGTCTGAATTCAGATTTGGGGAGGGCAAGGTCATGTATACAAGAGGAACCAATAGGGAGGAAACAGGGAAGGCAGAGGAGATATATTAGGGCCTGGCACTTACATTTTCTGGATATTTTCTTCTAAAAGATCAGCTCAAAGGCAATACTCCAGATGAAGTGATATTTCATCAGTAAAGAGCAGAAAGGAACTGTCACTTCTGTTAGCCGCATACTATATTTTATTCAGAAAGGTGAAGATCACTGACGCCTTGTTGCCAGGTACTTTAAACTGCTACGTATGTGCGTCTTATACTTGACTAAAATGAAATTTAGATTTCTCATGTCATCTTGCAATTTAGTTAGGGGAGTGGGGTGACTGCATTGACCCCTGTGACATCTCTGCTACTTAGATTTGGTTCAATGTGTTAAATGTCAAGATGTTTTTGAATTCTGTTTCCATCATTTGTTACATTTGCCATCTCTCCCAACTTTGGACCATGTGTTTATAGAGTTTTACCCAAGTGTAAATAATTTATTAATCATTGACTAGGCAGGATTAGCTTAAAATATCAAAAATTTCTCTCCAGGAAGAGAACAATTTATTAGTCAGGTCCCTCTGGATATACCTACTGAACCAGTTATTAATCCAGCTAATTATACACAACCCCTATTTGTCCAAATGATGAATGTTAGCAATTTGATATACTTTGAGTAAAAAAAATCCACAAAATAATGCATGCCGTTTCTCATTAATCCACCTGAATTCCATGATGGATTTATTAAATTATCAATATAATAGAGATCAACCTCAGAGCACAGACACTTCCTTTCATTAAAATTTCAATATTCAGTCCTTTACAATAATTATGCAAGAAATCTATATTAAAGATGCTCAAAGTAGGGCTAACAATGCTACGGAATTCCCATTTTCCTCAGCTGCTCTTCTCCCCTGGCTAAGCTCCTGGGTGTTTTCTGGCCATTTTTCCTTTCTGGCTCTCCCAGCTATGCCTCTCTCTCTTCCACACCCAGTTGGTTTGGCTCACACTTTCAACCCTCCCTGTGTTTACTATGTTAACAGTTCTAGTCTTCCTGCCCTCTGAAGTTTCCTGCTTCATTCCTCACGCATTCAAATGGTGGAAATCCCTGAGAGATGCAAAGCAATCATTCATTATGAGAGGAGAGTTTTCTGGATTTTATTTTCTGTTTTGAGAACAGAAAAATGGAAGTACAAGAAAAGACAGTTCACAGTGGTGCCAAAGAGAGGTCGCTGTGAAGATAAGTTCAAGGCCCAAAAAAAAAAAAAAAAAAAAAAAAAAAATCAGATTTCTTTGGACATCAAAAACATTGCATGACACTGGGAAAAATAGCTGCTTCTGAAAATCTTCTTCGATCTTTTCAATTTAATGAAAATTCCATAATCTCCTTTCCAAGAGGAACATATTTTTCTTGAATTCTAGGAAGCAGAATGTAAAAATCCTTAAACATGTATTCTTAGACTAACTACAAAAATAGATAAAATAGATATAATAAAATAGGTAAAATAGATATAATACATATACTGAGTTATTAAAAGTGACATCTTTTTGGCAAAAACCTTCTATTTTAAGTATGCTACCTCAAAAAGAGGCTTAAAATGACATGATTTAGTATAAGGCTTATCTCTAAGCATGCATCCCAAGTGTGGATTGGATATGAATTTCCTGCAGTTTCAATATTAGCAGAAAGAGAATCAAAATGACCAAAGTACTCAACAGAAAAATGAATCTTTCTTGTTGACAAAGTATAGTTTATAACATGCAAATCTGACGTATTTAAGGGAAGTTCTACATGCATCTCAGACATCTCATCATAAAGTAAGATTAGCTTAAATATTGCTTTAGTGAACAGAAAATATATAAATTGACTCCTCTCATTACTAGTTTATAAATTGGTAGTAAAAGAAATATTTAAAGGCTTGCTCCTTTCGGTAATGTAAGTAAACATGAGATAACAACCAGGGAAACCAAAGACGACATCCATTTATAAATTTTCTTATTCACCTGCCAATGGTTTATGATGTCGTTGTTTATGAATACAAAGGACAAAGTCCCTTCCCTACTGCACGTCTGGGGACACCTCCTCTTGGACTGGGACTTTAGCTGCCAGATTGAGCCTCTAACTTTGGTTTGTCTTTGCCTCCATGCATAACCCCCTCCTGCTATTACCTCACGATGGGTACATAACTGGGTAGCCAACAGGAATACTGCGTGTCTACATGGAGCCCCAGATAAAGCAGAGAAATAGCTTCTGTTTTATCTAATCTTGGGATTATTCAAAAGGTTGTGGAGTGACAGCGTTGCTGGGAAAGGCCACCTTTCCCAGCAGAAGTTTGTGTGAGTGAGTGGGCATGTGGGGGAGGGGCCTGCAAGGAAGACTCCTCCTTCCCCTGGAAGTTGAGGAGGGTGTGGGGATAACCAGCTTGAAATCTGCCCAGTGTACTTCTGTGACCCTCAAGTACACGGAAGTCTGCTGTTAGCAAGGCCCAGCCACAGAGTAACTTTGGAATAGAAAGGGCCTTTCCTTCCCTCCATTCTGGAGGTTCTGCAGACTGGCAGTGCTATCTGAGGCAATGGCTCTCCTTGCAGGGCCGCAGAAGAAGATGCATTTACGTAAGCTCTTGTTACCTGCCTGGCAGCTTTCTACATTTTGAAAGATTGTTGTTTCTGAAATATCTGAGGTTTAGAAGGGTATGGCTGCGTGTTAAATGGTGGATGCAGTAGGTTGGCAGTTTGTAACAGACCTCATGGGATGAAGTAAGTTTACAGGGCACCCCTTGCTCCCTGCACTCTCTGTAGATACATGGAGAGACTATATATTTACATCCAGCTCCCCCTCTTCGTATGTGTACAGAGATATACATTATCTATATGTACATAATGAAAGAGAACACACATTTGATTGCTTCAATCTTACACATTCTACACCTCCTGCAGATGCTGCACCTGAACTGTGCCACGGCTACCATGACCATGTGGCTGTGCTCTCACAGGTATGACATTCTGATCATTTCTCTGATGGAAAATATCTACTAGATGATCTAAGTGCAACTTTAGAAAAATTCTGAAATACAATGAGATGTAATGTTCAGCATCAGAGAAAGTCAGGGAGACTGATTTGAAGGGAAAGAATGCATGAATTAATGTATGCTTAAGCATCCTAATAAGAGTCTCGAAATATTAAGCACTAAGCAAATGTTAGACATATTAATACCATGATTGGTAAAACAGGTTGTGATTAGCAGAGCTGAAGGCATCATGAGGGACTCTAGTAAGAGACCATTTTTGCAGGATGGCCACACTTAAAATACTGTACTCTGTGTGTATGTGTATACATGCCTGTGGGCTATCTTTCCAAGCCTGACTTGTGCACCCCCAAATTCATATCTTTAAGTCCTAACCCCCAGTGCACAGAATGTGACCTTATTTGGAAATAGGGTCATCACAGATATACTGTAATTAGTTAAGATGAGGCCATATTAAGGTAGATTAGGTCCTGATCCAATATGATTGGTGTCTTTATAAAAAGAGAAAATGTGGACACAGATACACGTTTATAGAAAAAAATCTCACTTTAAGGCTGAAGTTATGCTGTCATAAGCCAGGGATGCATAAGGAGCTAGGACAGGAGCTGGGGAAAGATCCTTGCCCAGAGCACTCAGAGGGAACATGGCCCTGCAGACACCTGAATCTCAGAGTTTTAGTCCCTGAGACTAAGGGGCAAACAATTTTTGTTGTTTATGCCACCCAATTTGTGGTACTTTGTGATGGAAGCCCCAGGGAACCAATGCAGAGCCAGTACATGAAAAAACAGTCAAATTTCCTAATATTCCAGTCCTGACTTAAAGACACAGAGATTAGGGTGAGGATGGCAATGCTCATTACTTTATATATCCCAGATTGAAAAGGTTTACACATCAGCTGTACTGGAGTTATTTCTTAAGTATATAAATGCAGATGAACACGGAAATACAGGCAGGGTTTACATAATTCACTGTATAACTTCAAAGATGAAATATGTATTTTTAAGTATCGTTCTCAGTAATAGCTTGAGAGATGAATGACCAAGAAAACACATAGCATAATGAATGAGAAAACTTTCCAAGACTCCATAAGAATTTGTACTGACCAAAATACCTGAGGACTTTTTTTTTTTTTTTTGCTTTATTGGCACATATTATATTAAGATTACTTATTTTCTTTGGCTCCTCTTTTGGTTAATTTGTGCTAGGCTTTCCCTTTGGAAAGTCACTCAAAAATCATGCTTAAGGTTGTGCCACGGTTCCCTGTTTACATTTCCTCAGCCCCCAGGGTAAGATGATGCTTTTGTTCTACTGTTCAGTACTTGTGCATATTTCAGACTTATGTTAATATACTTTTAGAGTTAAAAGAAAACTCTACAATATTTTGGCTCAACCTCTGTTTTAGCAATAAGGAAACTGAGGCCCAGCTGCGCTCACATAGCTATTGAGGGGCTGGGCCATGCACACAACCCAGGCCACTCTTCATTACCTCAGCTCTATGGTGGCAGCTTAATCACTTAACATATGCTATCTGTGATTGCTTTCCCTAAGGTTATAGGGCTGGCACTTTTTGAAAAAAATAAAAAATAAAACAAAACAAAAAACCTCTCATCTAAAGACTCCCCTATCACTTCAAGATCAGGGATTCCAAAATGCTTGTTTAAACATGGAGTATCTACAACATAGCTATATTTCTGTAAGAACAGACTAGCGACTGCTTGTATCTGACTATTGTTTAGTACATTGTTATTTTTTAAGTCTCTTCAACTTATTCCATATCTAGAATATATTTCTTTCAACCTGACTGTAGAATTAATTGGTATTATCTATAACTCAAGTTCATTTTATTCATTGTTTTTATGTCCAGACTAATGGCATTTTAAATAAGACATGAAATCTGGGTTCCTACTACTGTGACCCTTTGTCTGGCTGTCCTTGATAAGCCAATTTAATTGATCAAGTATGGGTGAAAGAGGAAAGCCCAAAAGGAAAGGAGAAGTAAAAAACAGGTTTGAAGGATTTTAAACTCCCTCGGACAAAGATTCAATTTCTATTATAGTTGGTAAAAATCACTAGACAACAAATGCTCCAGGGGATAATATTGTTATATTGTAGCATGTAAAATGGAAAGAGTAGATAGCCATTTCCGCATTAATCTGCCCAAATGGAGAAAACTGCTACCCCCCACAATGCTACAAAGAAGGAACAAAACACTCCTTGAACATAACAGTGAATGCAAGAAATACACAGGCAGCTTCCTCACTGCAGAATTACACTTTTTTTTTTTTTTTTTTTTTTGTGGTCTGCCATCAAAAGGTATTGCCATGGTAACTATCCTGTTATTAAAGAAGTAGCAGAGGTAAGAAAATCTACACAAGACCATGAAAGAGGGAGAAAAAATAAAAAAGGTGTGTTATAGCAAAATTAACCTCAGACCTAACAGAATGAGCAATCAGAGATTGATTGGCTAGTTACCAAATCTTTATGTTATCTGAAAGGGATGCTGTGAAGAGAGGGAGTTGGCCCAGGATCATATAGGAACCAAGGCCAGGGAACCATATAGGAGAGCTGTTGTGGCTCTCAATTTATCCTAGGTACTACGGTACAGCCCACTGGTAATTTTAGCTCTTTGATGACTCTAGGGGGAAGGGTTGCAATTATACAGTGTTATGTCTGGAAATGTCCTCCCCCCCCCCAAAAAAAAAAAAAAAGATTAGATTAGTGAATGATTTCCTTATTGTACTCTCAAGTAGCGTATTTAGTAACAATTTCCTTGCTTTTTTCCTTCAGCTAGGGAAGCTAAAGATTGCACACTATGAATTAGTGAAGTAATTAATAGCTATTTCTTCTTATGAACAAATATAGCCAATATTTCTAGGCCAGGCATCAGGAACTACCTGAGAGCTTGGCTAATATCAAAACCTCATTTCTTTTGTCATTGCTCCATTGCTCACAGCTTACAATAGTGTCTGGAGATTTGGCATCATGAACAAGGAAATAATTACTATTTTTGGAATTAAATTCAGTATTTTTATATTGTAAACCATTGTTGGTAGCCTCTGAAAAGGCACCCTCCCTCCCCGGTTGACCAACCTTGCTTTTGTTCAAATGACTGCTCTACTTTTTAAGTAAACAACATAGATTAATATATTTTGCTAGCTTCTTTAATTCTTCTAAGTTAAAACAGCTGATAGAACAAGACTTTGGAAAATGAAGTCCTGAAAGGTTTAACCTGAGAGACAAATCCACAGTGTTCCAAGTATGCTCTGCCACAGCCAGGCAGGCATCAGAGTGTCAGAGAGAAGATAGCTGAAGATAGCTCTTGCCAATGTCTGGGACTCAGTGTCCCCTTCCATAAAGAGATGGAGAATTTGCCTTCAAAGGGTTGGCATGAGGCTCAAAAGAGATAAGGCGTGTGAATGCATTCTGCCCATTAACTGTGAAACGCAGGGTATAGAAAAGCTGATTCTGGAAAAACTATTACTGCTCATTTTTCAAGCTCTCTGTGATGTTAGTATTACCTGATTCACATTTTTGATGATAAAATAAGCAGGCCATGAAAATTTTCACATGATGCTTTAGGCAGAAAATCTTTTTTTCTCTTTAAATTTGGAGGCACAACTGATTTGGACATAATTTTCTTGTATGGGTTACCTTTCTTTTAACTTTTGTTTTGAGGTTAGTAGATCCATATCAAAGGTAAGTAGGTGTGTGTGAGTGTACATATGTGTGCAAAAGAGGAAGCAGGATGGAGGAGGCGGGAGGGAGGGAAAGGAAGATCCAACAGAGGGTTAATACAGAGAAGAAGGGGTAAGATTTCCCTCCCTTTTCACAGATACATCCCTATCCCTGATTTTGTTCATTAATTTGCAATCTGTACATCACTAGGGCTAAATTATTGGTGGCTTTCTCAGCAGAAGAAATTCTAGGGATGATACTAATTTCTGCAGTGGACTCTCATCTCTTGGCACTGTTTTTCCACTCTCACGCTGATGGGCTCTGCTAATTGTATTTTAAATTGTGTAAATACTCTGTTTCTCAAACTAGAACTCCTAGATCCTGTGGCAAGATATACACTTTCTGCCTTTTTAAATTTTTTTTAAAACAGTTCCCTTTAAAGCATCACCCTTTTGTTTCTGAGTGTGTGAATTCATGTCCCCCCATCTTCCCCCCCCCACACTTTCTGTTCTCTTTACCACCCTGCTGTTCACACTGTTAGCAAGTTCCACAGGTTCTATCTCCTTAAATGTCTGTTATGGTAAATTTCTGGTTTTTATATAATTCATGCTTGTTGGAAAAGTTTACAGATACAGAAAAAGATAGTGTTATTTTTTTTTTTCCAAAAACATAAAGATCTTTTTCACCATATTCCCTCAATCCCCTTCTTTTCCCTCTATGTAAACACTATTAAGAGTTGACAACAACACTTACAAATGGCTTGGAAAGATACAAAAATCTAAGGCCATTTTTTTCTTTCTTTATTCTATATAGGATGCCAGTCATAGTTTAACAGTTTTATTGTATTCATTGACTATATCTTAGAGAACTTTCCAAGTCCCTACAAATAAAGTTATCTCATCCCTTTTAATAACTACAGAGCATCCCATGAATGGTATGGATATATCATATTTGGGCATTTCCATGCCAATGAACAATTAGATTATTTTTGGTTCTCCTCAATTACAAAAAGCATTACAATACTTACTCTTCATATGTATCCAAGCACATTGATATTGACAAGACAGATTCCTAGGTGTGGAATTATAGGGTCAAAGAGCATGTACATTTTTCATTTCATTCTCTTTCTTATTTACCTAACACTAAGGTTTTACTAATACTCAACAGGCAACTGTAAAAGGGAATGCAATCCTTGGTTCTTTTGGGTTTTACCCCAATCACATTCATTCATTTTAATACCTTGTGAGAATTTTTGAGTATCCTTTTGCTGATGGTATTTCTCTCTGACTTTCCAATTCTGATGTGGATTTGAGGATTTCCTTTTTGTTGTTGTTGTTGGTCCATATTCTTGGTCAGCCACACTAGACTCATAAGACCTCCTGCCTACATAGGGTCAGGCAGTTTGTAACTACCCCTGCCTTTGTATCCACCCTCCTCACAGCTGTCTGATTTTCTAAAGTGCAATATTAACACTTAATTTCCCTGCAGTAACAGCTACCGTATATACTCGAGTATAAGCCGAGTTTTTTTGGCACAAAATTTGTGCCGAGTTCGGGTTTTTCGGCACAAATTTTGTGCCGAAAAACTCAGCTTATACTCGAGTACATACGGTAAGTGCCTGGTGGCTGTTATGGGTTGAATTTTGCCACTTAAATAAATGTTGACATCCCAATCTTTAATAACCTCAGAATGTGACCTCATTTGCAAATAGGGTCTTCAGAGAAGAAAGTTAAAATGGGGATATCAGAGGTGGGTTCTAATCTAATATGAATCTAATATGACTGGTGTCCTTATAAAAGGGGGAAATTTGTGATATGCCTAGAGGGATGATGTGAAGAGACACAGGGAGAACCCATGTGAAGACAGAGCAGGGAGGGGAATTTTGGAATGTCTGAGGCTACCAGAAGCTGGAAGAAGCAAGAAGAATCCTTCCTCAAAAGTGTTTCATGAAATCTAGCCTGATTCATAAGGATTACTGTTAAAATAAGTCAACTCTTTTGTAAATAAACATCTACATGAACAAAAGAAAATGAACCCTCTGCATTAATTAAAAGAGAAAAAGAAAGAAAACACAGCCTGTAATGTTTATAGCAGCCTACAAAAAAAATAAAAATAAAAAAAAATAAACTCTTGACAGACACACATGTTTCACATCAGGCCCACTGACTCTGATGTTGCCTCGCTATAGCAGCATAACTAGACCTCAGAACTTTCCTTTTGTCTTCCACTGTACTGACTGTATTTTCACTGTGTCTTTAGAGAAGACTCTTAAAGTTAATAAATATTATAGTTGGAAAGGAATTATGACATTCATTTAGTGCTACAGCCCTCATTTTATAGGTGATAAAGTTTTAGCTAAGAAAACATAAAAGCATAACAAATTTTTGGCAGTGGAGAGGATAACTCTTATATGGTGAATCCAGCAATTCTGTGCAAGAAGGTAACATCTGTCAATGTGTCAGGCGAAGGAACACAACATCTCTAGCACGCTGTCAACTGTTTTGTAAGCCCCCTGAATAAATGAGGCAATGAACGACACCGCAGCCTTCCTGATGAGTGTCCACTCACTGTTTCATATTTACCACCTATCACGTGAATGCTTGTCATATTTCTGCAGTGAAATTCTAAGCCCCTTGATGACAGGAAAGGCAGCTGACATGTATCTCTCCTTTCCCCTCTCCCCCACTTACCACTATTCCAAATTCATAGCATTCAGCAACGAGTTAACAATTTTTTTACAGGTAAAGAATAGACCAATCTCAGAGTTTTCTTGAATTAAAGGATTTTTTTTTCTTTTTCATGAAACTTTTTTTTTTTTTTTTGCAGTTTTTGGCCAGGGCTGGGTTTGAACCCACAACCTCCAGTATTGGGGCTGGTGTGCTACTCCTTGAGCCACGGGCTCCACCCTTCATGAAACACTTTTTGGGTAAATGTGGTTCAATGTATGAAATAACAAAATCTATGCAATAAAGCATCCAAAAATTCATTGTTACTACTTTTTGAAGCCCCATTTCTAAGATCTTTATTTTGGAGAAATGTATTTTATACTCACTTCAACAGAGATGGAAGTCTTTAAAATCAAGAGCTTCTTGGCTCCTCTGCACAGATCTGGGCATGACGTGAGGAGCAGATTCCATGGTATCCACCCAGATGGAAATACACTACAAATTTGTAAAAACTACCTCAGAACTAAGTCTCCTTTGTAGATAGTTTTTAGCATAACCACAAACAAGATTTTTATAATAGAAAGAAAGGGACTGACAAGAGCTGCGCCATCACTGCAGTTGGCTTCCGCCCGGACCTCTGTAAGAGTTGCCCGCCCGGACCTCCTATGAACTTCACCATGACTATTGATGCCCTCCCGGGCCTCAGTAAGAGCTGTGCCAGGACCCCCAACACACAACCTTCCCCCGCCGGGCCTCCACACCCCCTGACCAGAAACTGTGAGAGCAGCGCAACCCCATGTCCTCCCTTCTGTACCCTCCCTGCCTCCACACGGTTGCTAGTCTGGCCAGGGACTCTAGTAGCTGAGTGCCATCCAGACCCTTCCCTGCCACTGCACAGAGCCCTTCCCCTGGCCAGAGACTACTAGAGCCTCGGGCTCTTTGTGCCAAAGTCACTGGGCGCCAGGCACTCCCAGAACCATGTGCCCTGTTGCTGGATGCGGGTGTGTCACACTCCAGAGCTGCTTCCACAACCAGAACTCCCTGGCTGGGGCAGCCCCAGAGGAACTACACAGGGTCACTCCCTACAAAGATCCAGCAACAATACAGATTCCCGCTGGGGATCTTAGAGAGACACCTCCCCAACTCTAAGGATGGCCAGAAGAAACTGTGAAAAACAATCATGAGGTGAAATCAACAGAAAAACTCTGGCAATATGAATAATCAGAGTAGATCAACTCTCCCAAGGATCAATGGGACAGACACAGCACAAGATACCACGCACAAAGAAATAGCTGAGATGTCAGAAATCGACTTCAGAATCTGGATAGCAAATAAGAACAAATTAGAATTCCAAGCAGTAACCCAAAAGATATCTC
Source organism: Loris lydekkerianus (assembly GCA_963574355.1). Lineage (NCBI taxonomy): Eukaryota > Metazoa > Chordata > Mammalia > Primates > Lorisidae > Loris > Loris lydekkerianus. Next base: position 18,586 of record CAUYPK010055643.1, read on the forward strand.
AAGAATTCAACAAATTCAAAGACCAAATGCAAAGATTTTGACACATTGAGACAAGAAGTCACAGCCCTCAAAGATCTGAAAAACACAGTAGAATCCCTCAGTAACAGCAAGCAGAAGAAAGGATTTCCGACTTTGAAGACAAAGCTTTCGAACGCTCCCAAACTCTCTAAGAGGAAGAGAAATGGAGAGCAAAAACAGATCACTCTCTCAGAGAGCTCTGGGATAATTAGAAGAAAACCAATATTTGTCTGATATGGATCCCTGAAAGTGACAAGTGACTTCACAAGGCACAGAGTCTCTTCTCCATGAGATTGTGGAGGAGAAATTTTCAGACATGCCAAGAGATTCTGAAATTCAGATAGCAGACAGTTTCAGAACCCCAGGACGACTTAACCCAGATAAACATCCCCCAGACATATCATAATCAATTTCACTAAAGTTAATATGAAGGAGAAAATTCTGAAAGCAGCCAGATGAAAGAAAACCATCAGCTACAAGGGGAAGAATATTAGAATAACTGCACATCTCTCTGCTGAAACCTTTCAAGCTAGAAGAGGATGGTCATCGACTTTTAGTCTCCTAAAACAAAATAACTTTCCACCCAGGATACTGTACCCAGCTAAACTGAGTTTCATTTATGATGGAGAAATTAAATAGTTTAACGACATTCACATGTTGAAGAAATTTGCCATAACTAAACCAGCTCTCCAGGATATTCTCAGACCTATCCTCCATAAAGACCAGTGTAATCCTCCACCACAAAAGTAAACCCAACCAGATCATTTTGATCAAATTCCAACTTCCACAGTTGCAAAAGGATTAAAAATGTCCACCAGACTCTTGAAAGGCTTATCAATATTCTCAATTAATGTGAATGGTTTAAATTGTCCTCTAAAGAGGCATAGGTTGGCTGACTGGATACAAAAACTCAAGCCAGATATCTGCTGCATACAAGAATCGCATCTTACATTAAAAGACAAATACAGACTCAAGGTGAAGAGATGGTCATCTATACACCAGGCAAATAGAAAGCAGAAAAAAGTATGCATTGCAATCATATTCGGAGATGCAATAGGCTTTAAACAAACCAAAATAAGGAAGGATAAGCATGGACACTACATATTTGTTAAAGGTAATGATCAATATGAGATTTCACTTATTAATATTTATGCACCAAACCACAATGCACCTCAATTTATAATAGAAACTCTAACAGACATAGGCAACTTGATTTTCTCCAGTTCCATAGTAGTTGGAGATTTTAACACCTATTGAACAGTCCTGGATAGGTCCTCCAAAAAGAAGCTAAGGAAAGATATTTTAGATTTAAACTTAATCATTCAACATCTGGACGTAACAGACATTTACAGAACATTTCATCCCAACATAACTGAGTACACATTCTTCTCATCAGCCCACGGAACATACTACAAAATCAACCACATCCTAGGCCACAAATATAACCTCAGCAAATTAAAAAAAAAATAGAAATTATTCCTTGCATCTTCTCAGACCATCATGGAATAAAAGTTGAACTCAATAACAGGAATCTGCATACCCATACAAAAACATGGAAGCTAAACAACCTTATCCTGAAGGATAGATGGTTTATACACAAGATTAAGAAGGAAATCACCAATGTTTTGGAACAAAACGAAAATGAAGACATAAATTATCAGAACCTCTGGGATACTGCAAAGGCAGTCCTAAGAGGAAAATTTATAGCACTGCAAGCCTGCTCAAGAAAATGAAAAGAGAGGAAGTTAATAACTTAATGGGACATCTCAAGTAACTGGAGAAAAAAGAACATGCCAACCCCAAACCCAGCAGAAGAAAAGAAATAACCCAAATCAGAGCAGAATTAAATGAAATTGAAAACAAAAGAATTATACAACAGATCAATAAATCCAAAAGTTGGTTTTTTTAAAACATCAATAAAATAGATAAACCTTTGGCCAACCTAACCAGGAAAAAAAAGAGTAAAATCCCTAATTTCATCAATCAGAAATGGTAACGATGAAATAACGGACCCCTCAGAAATTCAAAAAAACCTTAATGAATACTACAAGAAACTCTACTCTCA
>CAUYPK010055645.1:0-133020 GCA_963574355.1 Loris lydekkerianus
TAGAAGACTGAAACTGGACCCACACCTTTCACCATTAACTAAGATAGACTCTCACTGGATAAAAGATTTAAACTTAAGACATGAAACTATAAAAATACTAGAAGAGAGTGCAGGGAAAACCCTTGAAGAAATCGGTCTGGGCAAGTATTTTATGAGGAGGACCCTCTGGGCAATTGAAGCAGCTTTAAAAATACACTACTGGGACCTGATTAAACTAAAAAGCTTCTGCACAGTTGAGCATTTTTTCATCTGTTTGTTGGCCATTTGTCTGCTTCTTTTGAAAAACTTCTGTTCACACCTTTTGGGGGCAAGACAGGATTGCAAGAGGGACTTTACCTAACAAATACAATCAGTGTAACCTGGTTTATTGTACCCTCAACAAATCCCCAACAATAAAAAAAAGAAAAGAAAAGAAAAGAAAAACTTATGTTCATTTCTTCATGCCTTTTACCTACCTTTTTATGGATTTTTTTTCCTCCTCCAGTTTTTGGTGGCCAGGGCTGGGTTTGAACCCGCCACATCTGGCATATGGGGCTGGCGCTCTACTCCTTTGAGTCACAGGCACCACCCAGGGATCATTTATTTTTTTCTTGTTGTTTTGTTTGAGATCTTTGTTGATTCCAGATACCAGCCTTTTGTTGGAGGTACAGTAGTTTGTGAATATTTTCTCCCATTCTGTAGGTTGTTTACTGACTCTGGCTGATTATTTGCTGTGCAGAAGCTTTTGAAGTTAATCAAGTCCTGTTTATTTTTGTCATTGCTGTATTGACCTTTATGTTGTTGGTCATAATTCTGTTGCTAGGCCAATGTCAAGAAGAGTTTTTCCTGCATTTTCTCCTAGAATTCTTATGGTTGCATACCTTACATTTAAGTGTTTTATCCATTTTGAACTTTTTTTTTTTTTTTTTGTATTTTGAGAGAGATATGGGCCCTGTTTCATTTTTCTCTGTGTGGTTATTTTCTTGGCACCATTTGTTTAATAGTACTTCCTTTCCCCAGCATATGTTGTTAATCAGCTTTTCCAAAGATTAATGTAGGTAGATGGTTTTATTTCTTGGTTCACTATTCTGTTCCATTGGTCTATGTTTCTGCTTTTATACCAGTACCATTCAATCCAGCAATTGATATCTACCCAAAGGAAAAGAAATGATTTGATCAAAAAGATGTTGCACTTAAATGTTTATTGCCACACAATTTAAAATCACAAAGATGCACAATCAACCTAAGTGCCCATCAATTCATGAGTGAATAAAGAAAATGTGGTATATATACACCACGGAGTATTATTCAGCTATAAAAAGGTAAAACATGTCTTTTTACAGCAATTTGGATGGAACTAACGACCATTATCCTAAATGAAGTATCTCAGGAATGGAACAACGATCACCACATGTACTCTCTAATAATTGGGAGCTAAACAATGGGCACACACGGGCACAAAGAGATGTAAAGGAGGTTGGAAACCAAGAAGGGTGGAGGGTGGGAGCAGGTGAAAAGGAAAAACTTATGGTGATGGGCATACTGAAAACCCTGACTTAGGCATTTTACAAGGCATTTATATAACAAACATTTGTATTCCCTTGATATGTTAAATTAAAAAAAAATTAAACACTGGGTTTTAGTAAGTTCTGTGATTGATTTCGAAGTATCTTCCTTTTGACTTTAAAAAGTGCATGCCTATAATTTATATCTATTGCATTAAGACAATAATTATTCCAAAAGCAGAGAGAACAGGAAGCAGCACTTACCATTTCATGAACTGTATCAACTTCTCTTAACATACAGGTTTATATGGAAGTGGGACCATATTATTCAATACATATTCTCACATGATCATATACCAGAAACAGTTTATCACATTCTTTCTCTCGATGCTTCAGCGTTTACTTCCCCAGTAGATTTAAGTGTCTGCCCAAATATCACTTTGGTGAGGCTTTCTTCCAATCCTTTTCCTTAAAATTGCAACATCGCACCAGCACCTAAGCAGTCCTGTCGCCATGCCTTGCCCTATATTATTTTATGGTATTTGTCACCATTTGATATTCAGCGAGCTTTATTTGTTCTCTTTTTAATATTTTTATTTCAGATTAATATGTAAGTACAGATGATTAGGTTACATTGTTTGTGTTTCTAAGGTAAAATTCAAGGTGTAGTTGAGCCCTTCATCCAAAGGGTATTGTTCGTTTTTTAAAGCATTCTTCTTTAGAGTGTAAGTTCCATGGGGGCTATACATTTAATTTGTTTTAGTTATTTGTTTTCCCCCTAGGGTCTAGAATAATGTCTGACACATAGAAGGCACTCAGTGTAGTAATAGATAGCAGATACAAATCAACACCATCATTTTCGATAGCTACACTTTTTTCCATTTGTGATTCACTAGAGCTTATTTTTCAGCTAGTATCATATTGGTGAACATTCTGATTTGCTTTTTTTATATCGCTTTGTGATGAAGATTCCTTAACATGCTTCTCTGCATCCTCAGCAGTTACTTCTTTGGTAGGATAGTTTATTAAAAGGTTTTATTGCTGAATTGAAGTTTGTAAATATCTTTAAAGCTTTTGATATCTTTTGCCAAGTTCTCTTGAGAAAAGTTGTATCTAGTAACACTCCTGTTCATGCTAGTGGCTTGTAGGAGCATCAGTTTCCCTGCTTGGTAACATTGTTAATTCTGTGTTTCATCAGTATCTCTGAGCTTAGATTTTCTTCTAAGTGTCATTGTTTGTGAGGACATTAGATGTTGTCAGAATTAACGATTTGTTTTTTAAACAGTAGAAAATAAAATAATGTAAGAAAAAGAGAAAGGTGAATTTTTATAATGTACAATAAGTATCTGGAATCTAAAAATGTCTACCATGAGAATGAAAAAAAAAATTTGTTGCTTAATCAGGGTCACATATCTTCCCATTTGCAGAGAGGGATGTGATGTTTAAGGAAGGTATGTTGTCCCCGTTTTGATGACAATGAGGACAGGGAACCTGGAATGCCCAAGATTTGCCCTAATAATTATCACTTCTCCCAGAATTCTCTCAAAGGAGCCTCCTACTCAAGAAGCAAAATGGAAATCTAGGTGCTCCTTAGTCATAGCTCCATGGGTGCTCCATCCGCCTTAGGGACAGAGGTGTGTGATTGTACTCAGATGGTGCATGGGCTCTGGTCATAGGGACCTGCACGATTTTTATCCCATCCCCTCGTCACACCACCCTACCTGTGAGCCGGCATACCATACCATACTCAGTGAGTTGCAGCCCCTGAAGGACCTGGCTTGACGTTCGGATCCTCTTCTCTAGAGTCGAGGAGAATGGTCCAGACATTGCTGGCTGCTCTGTCCTGGGAGCCAGAGGCTGCAAAGGGCTGAAGCAGGAAGTAGGAGAAAGAGATCCCCTGGTCGCTGCTTTCTGAAACTGAGAGCCTTACTGTAGTGACTGGGTCGGTCAACTTAGCAACCCCTCCCTTCTCAAAGAGAAGAGCGGAGGGGAATAAGAAAAGAGCTTGAAAAGGCCCCAGTACTAATACAAACTATACATTGAGCAAATCATGGCATTTCCTTCATATTGTGAATTACAGCCAGCATTCGGTCCAAAGGTGGAGAAGGCTGAGCCGTGGGGCATGAAATAGGACTTATGCTCTGTTGTTCTTGTGGCCTGTGCCATATCCCAGCATTTCCTGGTGATTCTTAAAACGTACTCACCTGGACGTTTGGACAGGACACGTTTCTAGGTACTGAACATTTCTCTGTTTTGTGTGTATGTGTTATTGAAAAATTATAAATTAGCAAAATAATGACAGGTTAAACGTTTGTAACTTTACGAATAAATTTCCCTTCTCTTCTCATTCTAAAGTTGCAAAATTCAGCTTCTTAGCCACAACTTGGTTTTGTCAGTTTCTTGGGAATCCATTTCAGAGATGTTCCATGATGAAATTTCCATAGATGTACATGCATTACTACACAAGTGATAACCTTATACTTGCTGTCGTAAGCCTAGAAGGATTCTTTTTGACATATTTAAAGTACTTTGTGCTGAAGTTTTCTTGGTGGCACCTTTGTTTTGATACAAAGTGAAGGTAGAGTTGAAGGTGAAATTTTCAATAAAGCCTTCATTTACTTTAGTCTCGTTAATATATTGTCTCTGCCCTGGGAGAATATGCTACCACTGTACCCGAGCTCCCCTGCCTTGTGGAGATCATTCCTGCTACCTTTGTTTTAGCTTTTCACTAGTTCTCTCTCCTTGTTCAGAGAGTGCGATCACTTGCACTAAATGGTCATTTTAGATTTACTTACTTTCCCTTTTCTGCATAAGTGAAGCAAAAAAATTATCACGTGTATGCCGATTTTTTACAAGTCACTTACATATAATTGAGCTCAGTGATACTCTAACTGTAGATGGGGACCCACTTCTGGGTCACAATCAGTTTAGTAGGTCACCATAAATATTTTTTAAATAAATATAAGAGAGAAAATATAACAGGTGCTGTTACATGCTTTTAATAGGTGAGGAAAATTGAGTCTGAGGCAGCATTGTCTGATTATCTGATGTACAAGGGAGAGGTGGAGTTTGCAGTTTACATTTTAGGGCTTAAAGTTTTGTACTATTTTCTTTCAGACATTTTATTTCTGCATTAGTTATTATTAATGGAAATGAGTTCTTGACTTGAAGCTTAAGATTTGGTAACCATGACTAAAAAAATTTTTCACACGTGTGTGTGTGTGTGTTTGTGTGGTCTAACCCCATCTGTTTTGTCCTCATATTTTAAATTATTAGTTTGAGGAGCTCTAAATGATTTTGTACTTACCTTAAGGTTTAGAATTTTCTCTAAGAACCAACAACTCTCCATACAACAAAGTTGGAGAAACGAGAGCTTCCAGGTAGAAGACTCTGTAGCTGTGGTACTCCAGATGAGGCCCGCAGGTCTAAGTCAGCATCACTGGGGAACGAACGTGTAGGGCGGCGCTTGTGGTTCAAGTGAGTAGGGTGCTGGCCCCATATGCCGGAGGTGGCAGGTTCAAAACCAGCCCTGGCCAAAAACTGCAAAAAAAAAAAAAAAAAAAAAAAAAAAGGGAGGAGGGGAACGTGTAGAAATGCAGAAGCTCCTGCCTCAACCCAGACCTCCTAGATCAGGGTCTGCATTTTATCTAGGTCTCCTGGTGATTTTAACACTGCTGCTTGAGAAGTACTGGTCAAAGACATATCATTTTCTTTTTAACATCCATAGAGCAGTTGAATAGCTTTTCATTTTTCAAGCATTGAACCTATGAACCTACATTTATTGGGAGAGTATCGTGACCTAAGCCTTGTGCCAGGTGGTAGGGATATAAAGATATTAAATCAAGAGTAGGCTCTACTTATAAGAAGCTTCAGTTCTAAGTAGGAGAGGGGACCGCCACTCATCAAAGCAATCAAATCGTACAGGCGCTGTGATGGCACTGGATTGGAGGCACAAAAGGGGATTGCTCTAAATCTCTGGGTCTGTGTGTGGATTTTACAGCAGTGGTTCTGACTCTTTCACAGGGGAAGCCTAAGACCATCCTGCATATCAGATTATTTACATTATGATTCATAACAGTAGCAAAGTTACAGTTGTGAAGTAGCAGCAAAAATAATTTTATGGTTGAGGGTCTTGGGGGTCACCACAACATGAGGAACTGTATTAAAGGGTTACAGCATTAGGAAGGTTGAGAACCACTGTTTTGAATGAGGAAGAAAGAGTTGGCTTTCTTTTTCTCCCTCTCTCCCTCCCTTTCTTCCTTGAAAATGAATTTAAACTTCACTGATAGTCTGAGTTTAATTGCTGTGTTTTCCACTCTTATCACCCATAGCCAATATTTTACCTCCTTTGCAGGTATATTGTTAACTTTCTCTCTCTGGTGAAGCCTTTTATTTCATGCAGGGTAAGCACGGTCTGCACTGAGGCTGATGCCTTTCCTGGCTGCTGGACACATTTGCTAGGGTGACTCTATTTGATCATAACCCAGCTGGCAGCAGTTACCCACCCCTGCTTCTCAGGGCTACGGCCTTTCTACCCCTATGTGGGAAAGGAAAGCTTGAGGAAACAGGATGCCTCACTGGGTTTTCTGGAATTTCTCCTCAACTCTTTTTCAGCTAACAATGTACATAATAGAATATTTTTTGAAGTAAATTGGCAGAGGGCCATGTTTGAGAATAAGCCATGTAAGACTTTGTTTGCCCAACTTACCCTTTAGTGCCTCGTGCTGCTACCTCTGGCACAAAGCAAAACCCTTCTGAACAGTGGCTGAGTAGTTTGGGTTGACGTGGACCACAGAGAGTGAGATCCTCTTAACTCTCTCCAACGTGGAGAGAGTGAGATCCTTCTTAACTTCTCTCCAACGTGGAGTGAGAATCCATTTCTAGCTCTGTATTTCACTAGCTATGTAATTTCAAGTAAACCGTTTTACATGGAAACGAGACATACATGCATTTTGTGTATAAGTCAGCTTTAGAGGGTGAGGGAATGGGGGAATGGGGTGAACCGGTTTGTAGGCATGTGTCTGGGGCCACTCCCCTCTTCTAATACTTAGATTCTATCCTAAATTTGATGTATTACCTGATGGTGGGTTCATTGGGGGGGGGTTGGGGGGGTGCATTTGTCTCATTTTTTCCAATACCCATGAAGGTGACAGGGTTTAGGAGTGAACTGGGATTCCTCTCCAAGGCAGAGAGGACAGGGTCGTGGCGAGGTCTGCGCCTTTGCATGGCCAGCTGGCGGGTACTGACGCTCATTCCTCTGGGTGCTTTTCTCCAGGAGGGTCACCACCTAAGCAGTTAAGCTTGGTGCTATTTCATTATTTTAAAAAATATACTGTAATGCAAATGATCTCCTTCTCCCTTACCCCACTCATATATATACACGTGTTTTGTTATTTTCCCATCTTCCTTAAATATGGAAATTCTGCTTTATCCCTTAAGCTAAGCTTATTCTTACTACAACTTTGAAGCATTTTCTTCTTGTTTACTCACATATTAAAATGATGTAGTGTAAGTCAGAATTTTTATAACTTTTAGTCTGATTTAGGGTAGTTGTTAAGAGTTTTTCCTTCCAACTCTCCCAATTAGTTTATGCTTAACTGCAAAGAGGCCCATTTTCTCTCCCTTTCACATTTGTATCTGTTTTCGAGACAATTACACATTCCTCTACATCTTTTGAAAATGTGAACTTCTCTCTAAAGAATGCAGTAAGAAGTCTTTAATGGTTGTGCTTGAAAAACTAAAAACTTTGTTCTGGTGTAGTGATTGATCTAAAGAAAGCAGATTATTATTATTAGTTTATCATGAGGGCTTTTAAAAATCTTCCTAATTTTGCTTAGAATATATAGTCTATGTTGTTTTCAGTTTTTTTTTTTTTTTTTTAAGAATACATCTCTCTCTTTTTTTTTTTTTCCTGTTCCTTTTTATACTCTGAGGATTACCATCAGTGCATGTCTTGCTATGTGTAAGTTCCATTAGAGAAACTGGGGAAAGAAGGATATCCTTGGAAAGAACAGAAAGTCGTACATTTTATTTTAAGATAAATTATCCGGGGCATTTTGGAACCTTCATGTGGCTTTCCTGGGCCTGTTTGATAATATGATCTCCAAGAGTTTGTTCAGTTCTGATTCTGTTGGATGTCCTGACAATTCTCCAGGACATAACAGAATCCAAGGAAGTAAAAGAAAGTACTGGGAAATCCATTCTTAGAATGGATATTAAGAAGATCCAGGTCCAGATGTGGCTTAAAGTGTGCAAATTAGCTATGAACTAGAGTCTGGTCCTTGTGTCTTCAGCAGCCTAATCCCCCTTGCCTTATGGCTTAAGGGGTCATTGTGAGCATGCTTCTCATACTTACACCTTTGAAAACAGGAAAGAACTGGGTGACAGTTCTCTTAACAGGTATTAAATGTTTGTTCTTGCAATTGTGGCCAAATGAGAGTTTCTCAAACTTGGCTACACATTAGAGTCAACTGGGATTGAATTTTGATTCATTGACTGATTAACTCATTCATTTCACCTCCCCCCCATCACCTGGCTTTTCTATTCTGTGACATAATTTATCAAATTCTTCTAATCCTTTAGACCTAAAGTAGAAATAATTAGTACAGTGGTTCTCAAAGTGTTGTTCCAGACATACGTCAGAATCGCCTAGAAACTTACTAGAAATGCAGGTCACTGAACTCCACCCCAGAACTATTGAATGAGACTCTCTGGGGTTGAGACCCAATAGTCTGTGTTTTAACAAGTCCTTTCAGAGATTCAGATGAACTCTGAAGTTTGAGAACTATAAGCACAGAGTTTTTGTGTGAATGAGAGGTAGAGTATGCATATCTTAGCACGCTAGGCATTGTGAGAGTCCAGGAAGCACAACGCTCTAGAGATAGTAAGCTTGACTGCTTAGCAGTCTGGATTTGGCTGGGAGCTAGACTTGGGAGCAGCTAGCTACTCTTCCAATTCTAAGACTTATTTATAAAGCAAATAGAGCCCAACTTAACAATTTCAAAGTCAAATCAGAACAACCAAAAGAATTCACCATCTTTCCATTGATCCCATCCTTCAATTCTTAGACTCTTGTTTTTCTAAGACCAAAGTCATGGTTTTAATACTATCCAAACACACTTCATTTAATGATGGAGATGGCTGCCTTGCCATGAACTACTGAATGACTGAAATGCAAGGAAAAGCTACATATTCATAAACAGAGACGGCCACTTCTGCCTTCATGTCAAAAATGTTATTTTTAAAAAGACAAATAGAGAAAGGGGTTAAAGATAGAAGTTTCTGTTTTCTCAGTAGAATTTCTTGCGAAGACTATTTAAAAAGATTTCATAAGATGAACCATGGGTACATGTGTCTATTATTAATAACTCTGAGTTTAGAGATTGTATGCACTCCTTCAACAATGTAACTACAGTGTGCTGTTCTTGTTGGTCAGAGTTTTTTGGTATCCCAGAGTCTTTTTACTACCTGCTGTGATTGTCCATTTCTAATGTGGATGTTTCCTATTCCTATTTCTCCTAATTTGCTTTGCAAATGCTTTTAGATTAGTCTTTAGTAAATCGTATTGTAACAAGTGTTCCTTCATTTCTCTGAAATCCTTGGTGGATTCCTTGTATGCATGATAAAATTCAAACCCTTTGCCAGAGGTACAATACACTTAAAAGCTTATTTTCATCACACTCTTAATTTTTATAACTCACTAGTATTATTTTACATGCTTATGTTTTTGTTATGCTGTGATTTGCTGTTTATTCTCGATAGCCTGATGCTTTTGAACTCTATGCCTGTGTTCCCCTGTCTGTCTCCAAGAGTAGATTTGCTCTGTCCATCATAATATTTCAGGGCAATTACCGTATATACTCGAGTATAAGCCAAGTTTTTTTAGCACAAAATTTGTGCCGAAAAATCTGAACTCGGCACAAATTTTATGCCGGAAAAAACTCGGCTTATACTCGAATATATACGGTATATGGTCCAGTACAACCTCCCTTGTACCTCCACCTGGACATAAAGTTTATTTTAAGTTCTGGAAGTTTGTACATTTTCATAAATTTCACCTTGTATTTTCCTTACTTCGATATGCATTTTATCCTCTGCTATTTGATTGCAAATTTATTGAGAGTGAGCACCAAGTCTTATATAATTCAGTAACCCCCATCCTCCACCCCAAGCTGATTCCCTGCTTTTAGTTAATGTATTTGACCCCTCTTGACTAGCTTTTATGCCAGTTTTAAATATCAAATCTGTTCTCTTTTTTCTGAAAGTTAAGGCTACTAATTAAACTGAGGGAAACTAAGATAGGGAATAATTACTATACAAGGCAAAAAATTACATGTCAAAGCCAATTAGAAGGGGCTAAAATGCCAGCAAATACATCTTTTTTAAGAGTTCTGCAGAGCCGTGTCCCTGTTAACTTCATGTGTGCATTTTCTTTCTGTAGGTGAAGCTCTTCCACCCCCACCTCCACCTCTAGATGACCCCGGGGCCCTTCCTCCAGGCTCGGGAAACTTCCCTCCTCCACCACCTCTTGATGAAGGCAGTTTCAAAGTGCAGGTAAGAGCTGTGGTCTGTAAGCCACACTAGGAAGCTCATGAATTTAGAGATCTTTCTCAGGTGGGTGAGCATCCATCCAGAGCCTGAACAGAGCTTTACAACTTACAGAGAACTAAGGCCCTTTCCTGCAAAAGGCCCAACTCAAGCTTCTCAGAGTTCGGCCGGCTTAACTCTCTGAAGCTCTGGAAATCCTTTTACCTACTAATCTTGTTTTCAAAATCCAAAGCCATTTTTTTTTAGGCATGCCATTTGAGAAGTCCACATTTTCTTGTTATCCTAAGGGAACACAACAATATTGCCTTTGCTCTCTTTCTACAAACTTTGGGTTCTAAGTGAGTGAGGCTGACATTTTAAGGCTCTGGTTGGTCACTGTAGGTCCTATTGGTCAGAAACAGTTTTCTAGCAAAGCAACATCAAAAATCCTTAGGGCTTTCTATTCAGGGTAATTTCAAGGATGCATATTATAGACATACACCAATTAAATAAATCATTTATGTTCCAGAGATTAGTGATTACAAAGTAACTTAGAACTAAAGTTAGAAGAGATAGTAGAAGTAATTCTCACACTGTGATGGTAGGTGACTGGTAGCCAGCTGCCACCTTTTAGGCTGAAGAACTCATTCATGTCAGGAAGAAAAACTAATAAAGTCATAGAATTACTGTTACATTTTTAGGTGTGATTATGTCAGTTTAGACATATTAAAGAAAAGAAATGGTCTTTCTTCTTCCTTTTAGAAAAATGAAAGTATTTGTGGATAAAATGGAATGATGTCTGGTATTTGTTTAAAAATAATAAGACTAGAGAACTACTGAGTGAGGGTGTAAGTGAAAAAAGATTAGTTATGAGTTGGTGCATGGAGATTTATTCTAAGCCATAGGGAATAGCAACTTAAATAATTCAGTCTATCGTCTAAATTTCTCCTAAATTTTGGGTTGGAGCAGATAATGGAAGAAATGATTAACTCATTCAACAAATACTATGCACTCTGTGTTCATATGTGGGTATTATTTGAGCACTAGGAATTTAATAGCAAAAAGACAGACCCAGCTCTGTTCTCATGGAATGTACAAGTTAGTGGAACTAGGGGAAGTAAATGAAATATATATATTACAATGTACATTAGAGTTCATGAGTGCTGTGGCTGTGGAAACAGGGGATGGGGTATGTCTTACCTAGGGCAGGCAGAGATAATAGTGCTTCACTGAGAAAGTGACACTTAAAACAGAGATTGAAGCAGGAGAGGAGAGAACGGCCATCTGATCTTCTTGGGGAGTTTATTTCCATGTAGTAAAAAGAAGAAGCTGTCTATATTTTTGATCAGCTGAAATTAGTGAGTTCAAGTTTTAACTAATACATTCCAATTCAGTTTAGAGTCTAGATCTTTAAAGCCTATTAACTTTTCCTTTTTGCCTTTCATATATATACCACAAATTTTCTGGATTTTTATTTTACCATAAGCTAGCAAAATCAAAAATCAGATGCCAATAATGAACACGAGCACTACAGAGTTTATATTTATTTTATGCAACAGATAGAATCCTTAGCAAATAAAAATGTGGTAGATTTTTCTTATTTTCAGTCATTTTAAAAGTTTTTTTTTTTTTAAGGTTTATTTTAGAATATTACGGAGGCACACGTTTTGGTTACATTATTTGCATTTGTACAGATTGAGTGAAATTTACGAGTGTGTTCTTCACCCAGATAGTGTACACTGTACTTGTTAGGTGTGAATTTGCCCATCTCCTCCTGCCCCCTCCCACCTGCTTGATTTTCCTTGAGTTTTATTTCCATATGTGCATGTAAGTGTTGATCGATGAGTTCCAATTTAGTATTGGCAGCATGTGGGGTTTGTTTTTCCAATCTTGTGATATTTCGCTTAGAAAAATGGTCTCCAGTTCCATCCGGGTTGTTACAAGAGGTACTCGATCACTCTGTGTGTGCGTGTGTGGCTGAGTAGTAATACTCCATGGTATACACATACCTCATTTTATTAATCCACTCTTGTATTGGTGGGCACTGCGTTGATGCCACATCTTCACGATTATGAATTGCGCTGCTATAAACATTCAAATACAAATGTCTTTTTATAAAAGATCTTTTTCTTTTCTTCTGGTAAATACCGAATAGTGGGATTGGTGGATGAAATGGTAGGTCTGCTTTTAGTTCTTTGAGGTAACTCCGTACTACTCTCCCTGAAGGTTGTATCAGGTTGCAGTTCTACCAACGCGTTTCTTTCTCTCTGTATCCATGTCAGGACCTGTTGTTCTGGGACTTTCTGATAAGAGCCATTTTTTGGAGTTAAGTGATATCTTATTGTGGGTTTGTTTTGCATTTCCTTAATGATTAGAAGTGTTGAGCATTTTTTCATTTGTTTGTTGACCACCGGTCAACAGTTTCTGTTTATGTCTTTTGCCCACTGTTTAATGGGGTGGTTTGATTTTTTTCTTGCTGATGTGTGTGAGATCTTTGTAGATTCTCATCATCAGCCCTTTATTGGATGTATAGCATGTGGATATTGTCTCCTATCCTGTTGGTTTTCTATTCTATTGATTGTTTCTTTCACTGTGCAGAAGCTTTTTAATTTGATCAGATCCCATTTATTTGCTTTTGTTATTACTGTAATTGCTTCTGGGGTCTTTTTCATAAATTCTCTTTGTAGGCCAATATCTTTAAGGGTTTCAAAAATTTTTATCTAGAATTTTTACAGTTTCCTACCTTTGATTTAAGTTGGTTATCCATTGTGAACTAATTTTTGTGAGTGATAAGAAGTGTGGATCCTTTTTCAGGCTTCTACCTCTCACTATCCAATTTTCCCAGCACCATTTATCAAATGGGGATTCTTTTCCCCAGTGCCTGTTTTTGTCTGCTTTGTCAAAGGTCAGATGGAAATATGAGCATGGTTTTCATACTTGGGTTCTCTGTTCTGATCCATATGTCTTTGCTTCTGTTTTTTTGTGCCATTACCATGCTGTTGTGTATAGTATAACTGGAAGTCTGGTATAGAGTGACACCTTTGAATTAGTTCTTAATGTACAAGGCCCTGCTTATATCCTCCACAGTTTCCTTCCTTAGTGTTTTGTACCTCTCCCTTTGGAGGCCTTTCAGCTACTTAATGAAATATATTCCTAGGTATTTTATTCTCTCTGCTGCTGTTGTGAAAGGTATTGAGTCTTTGATTGGATTCTTGGTTTGAAGACTATACTTTCATGGATCATGTCTATATTTGGTTTTTAGCGATTATTCATAAAAATTTTTATAAACCCTTAGTGTTTGTTTTTTAAATACCTTTGCTCTTATTTTGTTGAGGTTGGTATTTTGTATGTTATTTAATATGCATGACTAAACACTTACTGTATTTTCTCTCTTGGATTGTTGTCGAAGCTATTCAGTTGCATTTTAAATCTTGAATTCTCAAAAGGTTGTTTGAACTGGTTATAGAAGACTTGTGTTTGAAAGCTGGTTACACAGCTTATTCTAGATGTGTGATCTTGTGCAAGCCACACTGTCTGGTGCCAGGTTCCTCAAAGTTGAAAGCCAGGTAAACATCCCAAACTTTTTTTTTTTTTTTTTTTTTTTTTTTTAGATACAGTCTTACTGTGCCACCCAGGCTAGAGTGCCCTGGCATTGTAGTTCACAGCATCCTCAAATGCTTAAATCAAATGATCCTCCTGCCTCAGTAGCTGGGATGACAGGTGCCCACCACCGTGTCAGGCTATTCGAGACAGGTTCTCGCTCTTACTCAGGCTGGTTGTGAACTCGTGAATGCAAGGGATCCACTTGCCTGGGCCTCCCAGAGTGCTAGAATTACAGGTGTGAGTCACCAGGCCTGGCCCATACCACTTCTTAACAATTAAATGAAATACAGATGGATTTGAAAAAGTAAACTGAAGTGGCTATACAGATACTTTGATTTGTAGTAGGTATTACTATGTAAGAACACTAATAAGGCTTTGCTAATAGGTTTCATTAAAAAAAAAAAAAAAATGGGTCTTTCTTTTTCTGTGTGGACCTTGTTCTGGTAAATGTACTGAAGCCCATGGCTTTGTTTTTGAGCAGAAAAGAACTAAACAAATAAAGCTTGTTGCCATGTTGTACCCAGTAAGACAGAAGGGAGGGGGATAGAAAATAAAGTTTGCCAAATGCAGATGGAGAAATCTGGTAGGAAGTGACATGTTATTTTTGAGGCTCTTCATGTGCTATTGATGAGTTCAAAAGATATCAGCCCTTTGCTTGTGTCTGAGTGGTTTGCATGTGACTGCGGCGTGGCCCTGCTCTGGCCGTATTTTCATACCTTTAGATATGAGTTTACTGTAGCCTAAAGTAGTATGATTACTGCAAAACTTTTTTTTTTTTTTTTTTTTTGAGGCAGAGTCTCACTTTGTCACCCTCAGTAGAGTGTCGGGGCATTATTGCTCACAGCATCGTCAAACTCTTGGGCTGAGGCAATCATCTTACTTAAGCCTCTCAAGTAGCTGAATCTTTTGGTGCCTGTCACAACGCACGGCTATTTTTAGAGATGGGGCCTCACTCTGGCTCAGGCTGGTCTTGAACTTGTGAGCTCAAGCATTCTTCCCACCTCTGACTCCCAGATTGCTAGGATTACAGGCGTGACCCACCGCACCCAGCCTCCCTGCAGAAAACGTGGCTCTTTTTCCTTTCAGCCATGATAAAACCTCACACTGCCACGTCCAAATTATAGCAGATAAATATGTGTATTTATGTAGTTGTTTGTTTATATTTCCAGCTGAATTTTCAGGTCAGGGCCAGAAGAATGTCTACTAAGCGTGACTGTAAGAATTCTAAGATTTTTCGATCTGAGAGGGACCCTAGAGACCATTCCTTCCCACCCTGAACCAGGCATCTCCTTGCAGCCTTTGTGAGTATGTGCTGAATGAATGAATTACCTTTTATTGGAAATTGGGAAACTGAGACTGAAGGAATTGTAGATTCTGTAGTTTTGAAAGAACTCCTAATGCATTTGAGAAATCTTAAATCGTGGACTTGACCTTCCTCCCACTGTCCCAGATGGCCTGTGAATTTTATTTTGCTTTTGTCTTCTGTGACACTGTAAGGCTTGGAGCCTCACAGTAGGGGTTGCCTGCTTTTATCTGGAAGGACCAGATGCTTCTGGAATTTTGCTTGGCTCTCTGATTGTTTTATATGTGCTATGAACTTTTTTATTTTCTTTGCAAAGGCAAATAATACTTGGTACCAAGGATTCTTGTTTTGACAATTCTCAATTTTATAGGAAAAGCTGAATTTTGGAAAACAAATGAAAGATTGGGTTTGCTTTACTGTCAGGATCAATTTGACCTAAGTGTCTGTGATGCTTGGAGTGACTCTTCAGCAGCCACTTGATTCATTCATTTGTTCCTCATTCATTCAGTGTAGACGGTAAAGTACCGTCTATAAGTAGACACCTCTGCTAGAGATTCTAGCCTTAGAACTTGGCATCATAAGTCTAGTGCTCCGAGTCTCAAACTTGGGACTGCCAGCTTTGTTCTGATCCGATGCCATAGCTGGCATTTTCTTTCTATTTTCAGCCAGCCTGTGGGCAAGTATACAACGTTGCTTATTGTAGTTACAAAGGGGGAAAATGTCTCACAGAATTTCAGGTTTATAAGTGAATTAGAGATTATACATTCACATTCCTTTTTTTTTTTTTTTTTTTTTTTTTGGTTTGTTTTAATCTTGTAATTTTCCCTTGATTTACCAAAGTATTTATAGGTAACTATTTCACAAGATGCAATCTGGAAGGGTTAAAAAATGGATCAGGTTGGGTGTGGTGGCTCATGCCTGGAATCCTAGCACTCTGCAAGGCCAAGGCTGGTGGATCATTTGAGCTCAAGAGTTCAAGACCAGCTTGAGCAAGTGTGAGACCCCATCTCTAAAAATAGCTGGGTGTTGTGGTTGGACCCTAGAGTCCTAGCCACTCAGGAGGCTGAGATAAGAGGATTGCTTAAGAGTTTGACATTGCTGTGAGCTGTGACACCATAACACTCTACTGAGGGAGATAGAGTGAGACTCCGTCTCAAAAAAAAAAAAAAAAGAGATATGATACTCAAAATCAAGTTTTGGAAAACCACCTTCAATTAAGGTGTTTTATGATAAATTATGCTGTAGTCGTCCAGCTTTGATCACAAGCATAAAGTGCTGGGGGATACGGGAAATATATTAACTATGATTGAGGATACGTAAGGTGGATTCTTAGAGATGATTGCAATTGAACTGAGCTCTGATAGCTGGGTAGGGCCTTAACTTTCAGAGAGAGGAATGGATTTTTCAACAGCAAGGTAAAAAGAATAAAACCACAGAGGAAGAAAGCCCAAACAGGTATGACAGGACTTGAATTTCCAGCTGTGGAGTCTACCCTTTGGTTCTGAAACCATGCACCATTTTTTGCAGGTGTTTGTATTATTTTAAACATATGGGCGACACCCCCAGATCTGTCGTTGAATGCCAAATAGACTGTACTTAATGTACTATAACGCAAAATACTTTGCACTGTAGGAAAGCCATGGAAACAATTCTGGGTTTTCTAGTAAACTTCCTTGAGATCTGATGGCTTTGAATTCACGAACTCAATGTCTAATTTCCACTTTTTTTTTTTTTTTTTTTTGGGAGACAGAGTCTCACTTTGTCGCCCTCCGTAGAGAGCTGTGGAGTCACAGCTCACAGCAACCTCCAGCTCCTGGACTTAGGTGATTCTCTTGCCTCAGCTTCCTGAGTGGCTGGGACTACAGGCGCCCGCCACAATGCCGGGCTATTTTTTGTTGTAGTTTGGCCGCGGCCCTGTTGGAACCCACCAACCTCAGTAAGTGGGGCTGGCGCCCTACCCAGTGAGCCACAGGCACCGCCCCTTAATATCCACTTTTTACAACCCTGTTGCTTGACTTTTCTTCATGACCTCTACTTGAGAACTGCTGACCATGCTTCTTTCACTGGAACCCAGCCCTGTGGCTTGCTTTTATTTACCCCTATCCAGTGCTTGCAAACTTCTCATCTTCATTCTCTTTTCTTTTCATTCAGGCAGCATGGCCATTTTTTACTAGGATGACCCCAATCCCTTGACCTCTGAATGCAGACTGGTTTTGCTCATTGCTAATTACTCTAAATGTTAAAAATTTACTTTTTCTTATTGAACTGAAACTTTTGCCTTTATAATTTTCTCACACTGACTTTCTTCCTGCCCTCTTAAAGAATGATGCAAAGTCAGAAGAATGGTCAGTTTAGGAGAGAGATAGGTGCCTGCTCCTCAAGGAGTTGGGTCTATAAAGCTACTGAAAGAGGGGACTTCTGTAATGAGAAAGTGAGGACAGGGTGACGTACACTATACCTAGTATTCGTGGAAAGGGCGAGGAAGACACCTGTGAAATCATTTGTTTTAGAATCAGCCTCAAAAGCTCTTAAGCAAAATCAGTCCTTATGAAAATGTGCTTGGTCAATGGTAGGTTGTAATCATTTTTTCTTTTTACCCATTTAATTTATTTCAAATAACCATGATAGTTTGAAAATCTATTGAAGTAGTTTAGTAGGAAGGGCACTGGAATTTGTGTCTTGTGAGTCTGTCTCGTACTGTCATGGTCACGGGTACTAAATGATAGGATTTTACTTCTGAGCATAAAGAACCCCAGCCAACAGCCTTGGTTACAGTCATTTATGAATGAACAGACATTGGAAGCTGGACTGGCTTTCTATGGTTTGGACATAACCTAATCTCATCCGTTGTTCCTTCTGCTGCACGTTAGTGTGATTAGGAAGGAAAGACTGGTTGTAAAAGGAGATCCAGGCTACTGAGGTTAAGAGCAGAAGCCATAGAATGTTGCCAGAAGAAAACCAAAATCTCTCTGCAGGGTGAGGATGCAGGGATCTCTTGATCCATGGAAACATACCGAAGGAGGGATTCGGGCCCTTGCTTCTTCCTGCCCTTCGCCGATTCCTTTTGGGTCAGCGAGCCTTAGCTGATTTGCAGGTTGTCTGTGATCCTGGCAGCAGTAGCAGCCAGCAGCAGCTTGCTTTTCAATTATCCCCGATGTTTAAGGTGCATGTATGTAGGTCAGCCAGGCTGGGTAGATCCTTCGGCGTGTTGCTGTCTCCGGTCTAGGTCTAGGTGACTCTCTGCATGTGAATGTCAACGTTTTCCTGTTTTCTTTGTGCTCTAAATCATTCTCTGATTGGTTATTCAGATGAGAAAAGAGGGAAAGTTTTGGTGTCTGGACTTGTAAAATATCTCTGATGGTAGCAGACTCAGAGTCACGGGGAGTGTTCCATTATTTCTTTTAGCAGCGGGGACCTTTTCCCATGAAATGGCGTAGTTTCTCCTCCCGTTTTTTAAGAGTTAACTTAAAGAGGTAAACTTTTCCTTTCCCCTGGGATTGAGAGAGGAGTGTGTCTACACATCCATACACCCGAAGATCTAAGGCAACATGTCATGATCTTTGGAGTATAAAAAAATTTTTAAGTGCTGGACAAAAAATGTCTGGGGATACTGGTTGTGCTCAGTTATGCTATATGTAGGGGTAACTGATGAGTTTAGCTTTGCTTTAGTTCTTGAGTTTCTACATAGAGAGTAATTGGTTGCATATAACAGACTATTTCCTTTGCTCAAAGCTAAATGAAACTGCTGTTAGTAATTTATGAATTAGCATGAGTTTTTATCCCATCATGAGTCTTGTTTGTTTTTTCAAAGCTGAAATGTATTTATTATTCTTTTTTCACTTACAAAAAAGTAAAGTGTATTTTCCCCCTTGTATGAACATAATATACACAAATAATATAGATCAGGTGTTTTCAAACATGCTTCTTTCTGTATGAAGGAGATTATCATCTGCATGTGTACCTCCCTCCCCAGAGAATGAAAGCTTGAACTTTCTTCCCTTCTTCATCCCAAGCATTATTGAAACAATTTTGAGAATGTGTTGTAATAGTTTTAACTTCATAGCAAATCTCTTTCAAGAATTGTTGCTTGCATTAGGTTGTACAACATTAGTAACAATAAAACTACAACTTTTACTTGTTTATTGTGTAGTTTTTTCTTTCTTTGTTTTTATTTTTTTTTTCTTGTTATCTTGATTCTTTTCCTATTTTTCTTTTTGTCACAATACTTCATCACTGTACCCTTGATGGGAAGGTTATACGGGTGATAGATTTTGTAGTCTTTCTGTATCTGAAAATGACTTATTTTTGCCTTCATATGTGATTAAAAATTTGACTATATGTTGAATTAATGGATCAAATTCCCTTCAGCTCAAATACTGTATGAAGATTTAAGCACTGTCATTTAGTATCATTTTAGTGTTTAATGCTACAGATGAAGTCAGATGCCAATCTCAGGAACTTTTTTTCCAATCCAGTAATTTTTCCTTATTTGGCCTGTGAGCTTTATTTGTTGGATTCAGCAATCACACTACACTGTGTCTGGATACAGTTCCCTTCATGGTCAACCTACTGTTCCTTCTCATCATTCAGTGATTTTGTTTGATTTGAAGAAGGAACACTTTTTTAGCGAAGGAGGACTTGGGGGAATATTATTAAGAAAAAGCATTTTAATATTTCATTTGACTTTTTTCTTCTTTATGGACTCCTACTACACCGTATTGGATTTTTTTTCTCTGTCATTCATAATGATTTTCTTTTTTCAATTGTTTCCCCATATGGAAGAATTCCTGTTCTTTATTTTCGATTATGGTTGCGGTGATCTTCTGCTTTTGATTTACAAACGTGCATTTGGGGAGAATATTTGGTAGAGGGTGGCTTTGGATCTGCGGTGATTTTCTGCTTTTGACTTGCAAACGTGCATTTGGGGAGAATATTTGGTAGAGGGTGGCTTTGGATCTGCGGTGATTTTCTGCTTTTGACTTGCAAACGTGCATTTGGGGAGAATATTTGGTAGAGGGTGGCTTTGGATCTGTTATTTGGAGTGACCTAACTAGCTTGTACTTCAAACTTTACCTTTTGTCTAAATCATGAACACATAGTCCTTTAAAAAGCAGAGGGACCATAGGGTATATGCATTTAGTTCTCACCTGGTATGTGTAATTAGGAGACGAGGCCAGCACAAGAGGTGCTCTACGTAGATAGGCGGGCCAGGGCCAGGGCCAGGAGTTGATCAGCAAGTGTTATGCCAGCCCCCAGGATGTAACATTGGTTTGGGATGCACAGGGAGACCAGAAAGCCCTACGTACCAGCCACGTGGAGCTGAGCCAGCCCTTCTGGCTCCTCTCCTCCGGGAGTCCTTGAGACCTTTTCAATTTCTTCCTTTCTTTCTTTCCCACCCATGCCTCTGCTTCTTAATATCCATTGTCAAGAGTGTTGGGGATTGTGGCAGAGTCCTTTTTAACAAAAAAAGAATGAACTCATTGCGTGATTTCACAGCTTTTTTGGCTGACTTTGCTTACACTGTATGTACCCCCTCTTCTAGAGAAGCTCCCCCAACCCTCACCCTTTTTTCTGTGGCACCTTGAGGTCAGTTCAGATTCTGGTTCCTTTTACTCTTTATCTCATCCTGGGTCTGCTGCCTCTGGGGAGCTCATCACAGAAAAGTGCTCCTAGATTACATCAGCTAAGCCAAGGAAAGTTAGGGACAGCACATTTCACACTGCAAATGGAAGTTCCAGGCTTCCTGGGTCACACTTGGCTCCACACTCAGTAGCTGCATGACTATGAAGTCTGACAGTGAATTCGTGAACTCATCCTCGAAAACCAGCTACATATCTCACTGCTGAATATCACTATGATTACCTTAAAGTGCTCCCCTTGACCATCTGGTGATTGTAATGATACTCAGGAATGAGGTATGTAGTGCTTTTTGAGGGTGAATCCATGAACTTCATTGTCTGACCTCCTACGGCTATGCTGTCTAACCATTCTTTGTCCCAGTTTAATCTTCTGTAACATGGGCATAATTAATATGCTTCCCTCTTTGGTTTGTTATGATATGTCAAAGAAATAATACACTTAGGGAATAGTGTACGTGACTGACTCACCCTAAGACTGAGTAAGTTCTGATACGATCCTGATATTCTGGGCCAGCAGGTCTCTGGACTGGTTCTGCTGCACCTGTCATTGCTGTGGGATTTGTACACACCTCCCCACAGTTCACCAGTGATCCCAGCCCTTATTTTTGTATGCTTGAGGGTTTTATGTGTTTTGCAAGAAAAAAAAAAAGTACTCCCACAAATTTCTTCTGTAAAATGAATGATTGAATTAAATAATCAGGTAGATTTCTTACAGCTGTAAAATTCGATGCCTTGGTAATAAAACATCACTTCTTTATAATTTCATGGTGTTTGCAATTCACAAAATACATTATAATAGCACAAATGTAATTTAACACATGAATGAAAAAATCAGAGGCTCAAAATTGAGGCACTTTGTTTAGATATCACAAGTACCATGGAAGCAGTAATTTATTTTTAAATAGACAAAAACAAAAGAAATTTGAGGGACATTTCACAAATGAGCAAAGGCAGATCCTCTCAAATTCTCAAAAAGCAACTCAAGCCATCAACAGTATTTTTTGATGGCTAGTGGCCAGGGACCTTTGAGGTGGCTTTCTTTGTAATTCTTCAGGGGAAACAAGCACATCTTCCATTCCAGCATATTCTCTGACAAACCCCTCACAGATTGTACCATGTACTTCTTATCCGTGGATTTGGTAAGGAGGCCCTGTTGGGCTCACAGATCCTTAAGTTCTTTTGTAATTTACATAATCCACTCCACATGGGCACAAAACAACTTGTTCGGAAAGAAGCAGGGACAGAGGGAGTAGAGGATGCCAGGTCCAAAAACCTAGGGCATAAACTCATACTTCATTTCCGAATATAGTACTTTGAAATTCTAATGTCTTATGAAGGTTTTCTGTGCATAGCTGATTTTACTTGATCCACTCAGATGTCAAGTATTTTTGTGCTCTTGCTAGATAACTTAAAATGTATTCTTGCCGATAGTATGTATTACATTATTATTATTATTATTATTTTATCATTAACTTTTATAAGTTTGACCTGCTCAAGGCCTCCTATTCTACAAATTTTAAAATTGAATTTTTTTCTTTCTTTTTTAATAAAAGGCTTTAAAATCCTTTTTCTCACTTGAGTGTTTAACTGATTTCTGGAAAGGGAGGGGTGAGAATACTTGTCCATCTTGTACTGGTGAGGAGACTGGGATGTAGAGGTGAAGCAACGTTCCAGGTTTCCATGGTATTAAGTGGTCCAGGTACGGATAAAACCCTTTTAGAGAAACACCAATCTATTTCTCTCTCTTTTGCTGGCCCTGCTTTGTTACTTTGTTACTATTCCTTGTTAATTAAGCAAACACAACACCAATGGTCACTTTCCATGTGCTTTCATTATTTGCTCTTAGGAGGTCTGTGGTTCTCTTTTGCAAGGTTGTGTTCCTCTTCTTTTTGAAAGTTAATTCTCTAGATTTCTGCAGATTGAAAGAAGGCACTCTGGTGGTAAAATATAGAAAAACTATTTACAGACCTTTAAAATGGAATTATGGCCATATTTTTAATTTATTTTCATATGTATCTTACCTATAAATAAATAAATTATATAAATAAAATCGGTGATGCATAGTAGAAAGAAATGTTTCTATGGAAGTTTATATATATATAAAAAGATGAGGATGGAATCATACAGAAAGAAAGCTTTCACGTGGTAAGAAATGGTATTCTGTAATTTTTTGAAATAAAGGATTTGGCTTAAGAGAGGGAAAAAAATAAGGAAGAAATGCCTTCCTTTCCTGATAGTTTTTCTCATTTTCTTCAATGCTTGAAGAAACCTTCATCTGTCCTACAATCACCTCTCTTCTGAACTGCAGATGACACGTTGAGATAGGTGATTTGGGGCAGATTAAGCCACAGCACTAAATCTCAGTTGCTGTAGCCATAGAAATAGTATGATGGCAGGATAATTATTTACCCCCAGTCTTCTGGTTTTTTTAACAGTCAGGTGAAAATACCTAATGATAGCATCCCTAATCCAGTCATTAAAGGATTATCTTAAAAAATACGATATTTGTGATAGTATCTTAGCGTCCTTGAACTTTAATTCTTTTCATTAGCGATTATATCATCCCCATACTTACAGCAAGGAATAATTGCATGGCTTGTAAGTGGAATATTTGATGGTATGGCATATATTAACAAGAAAATGACACACTTCTCCCAAACAGAGATTCAGTCAAACCATAACCGACTATACCCTGTGTACTTCAGAGTCAAAGTCCTGTGTTAGAACTTTAAAGAGTACCTGGGTGGCTCAGAGGTATGGATTTCATGAAGAAACGATCAAGCAATTGAATAGAAAATACAGCAACCAGAAGAGCATTTTACTGTGCACATTCAGAAGACGTCATCATTTTCACTGTCATTTAAAATCAACCTATTTTATAAGCAGAGATGTGCCTGAGGGTGGTTTTCATTTCCTTCTACCTCACTGAAAGTTATGAAGTGTCACTTTAGTAATTCTCTTCTTACCCAGTGGGTATAGAAACCAGTTTGAGGCCATGGGAACGACATGGAAGTATCTTCATAGAGTTCCAGCTTCATTAAATGAGACCCTTTCTCCTCCATTTCCACTACACTGTTTCTCTGTAGGATTTTAAGCAGCAGTCCCAACATGGTGTAACTGATTTCAGTTCTACAGAAATAACTCTTACCTGGGTTTGCCACCTCCTCTGATCCTTCAACAACTTTTATTTTTCTGACATCTACCTCTTTCAAGTAGGTAAAATTCTGGGAAATTTGAAATTCTTTTGTTCTTTTTATTCCCGTTTTTAAAATTGTGGTAAGATACATGTAACATAAAGTTTACTGTCTTAGCCATTTTTAAGTCTACAATTCAGTGGCACTAAGTACATTCATATGGTTGTCCAACCATCACCAACATCTATTTTGAGGACTCATTTTATCTTGTAAAAGTGAAGCTCTGTCCATTAAACAGTAACTCCCTCTTCCTCTCTCACTCAGCCACGGCAACCATCATTCTACTTTCTGTCTCTATGATTTTAACTCTACAGGTACACTTTATAATTGTAATCATGCAGTACTTGCCTTTGTGCAACAGGCTTAGCTTGATGTTCTCAAGATTCATTCACGTTGTGGCACATCAGAAGTTTCAAAAATTTGAAGGCTGAATGATATTTCCTTGTATATATAGAGCACATTTTGCTTATCCATTCATCTGTTGGTGAACACATGTGAATAATGATCCTGTGAATATGGATTTATAAATAACTTCTCAAGACTCTGCTTGCAATTCTTTATAGAGTATATATCCAGAAGTGAATTGCTGGATGGTAATTCTATTTTTAATTTTTTGAAGAACCATCATCCTGTTTTTCCATAGCAGGTGTACGATTTACATTCCCACCAATAGGGAATCTGAACAAGGGTTCACATTTCTACCTGTCCTCCCCAACAGTTTTTCTGTTTGTTTGCTTCGTTGTTTTCAACATAGTAGCCATTCTAATAGATGTGGGAAAGTATCTCATTGTAGTTTGGGTTTGCATTTCTCTAATGAATAGTGGTGTTAAATACATTTTTATGTGATTATTGGTCATTTAGATATCTTATTTAGAGAATGTCTGTTCTAAGTTTTTTTTTTCCATTTTTGAGTTAAACTTTTTATTTTATTTTATTTTATTTTATTTTATTTTTATTTTAGTTTATTTTAGTTTTGTGAGTTCTGTAGATGTTCTGGATGTGAATCCCTTGTCACACATTCTAGATGATTCAAAAACACCTTCTCCCATTTGGTAGCCTTTTTACACTATTGATACTCTTTTTGGACTTTAAATTTTTACAAAATCCTACTTGTCTAAATCGTCTTGTGTTTTCTGCACTTTTGGTGTCATGTTAAAAAATAAAATCGCCAAATCCAAGATCATGATGCTTTTGACTTGTATTTTATTCTAAGAGTTTTTGTGGTTTTAGGTCTTAGTTTTAGGTCATGGATCTGTTTTGAGTTAGTTTTTGTAAATGTGGTAGGTAAGGGCCCAATTTCCTTTCTTTTGCTTGTGGATATTCAGTTTTCCCAGCAGCATTTGTTGAAAAGATTGTCCTTTTCCTAACTGAATGGTCTTGGTACCTTTGTGGACAGTCATTTGAGCATATGTGCGAGGGTTTGTTTTTAGACCCTTTATCCTATAAGTCTGTCATTGTGTCAGTACAGTACTGTTTTTTAATTACAACAATGAACAAAGATACAGCTTCCTAGTCTTGATTGATTGATTGATTGATTAATTGATTGAAGTCTCTGTCGCCCTGGGTAGAGTAGCCATGGCATAATAGCTCACAACAACCTCAAACCATGGGCTTGAGAAATCCTCTTGCCTCAGCCTCCCAAGTAACTGGGACTACAGGCACCCACCACAACACCTGCTACTTTTTTTATTTTTAGTAGAGAAGGGCTCTCCCTCTTACTCAGGCTGGTCTTGAACTCCTGAGCTCATGCGATATCCACCAATTTGGCTTCCCAGAGTACTATGATTAGAGATGTGAGCCACTACTCCTGGCCCATGGGCATTTTTTAAATCAGGGAGTATAAGTCTTCCTATTTTGTTTTCTTTTTTCAAGATTGTTCTTGATATTGAGGTCATTTGCTATTCTATATAACTTTTAGAATGGATTTTTCTAGTTCTACAAAAAATGTTATTGGGATTGGGATAGGGACTGAATTAAATCTGTAGATCACGTTGGGTGACATCTTAACAATATTTAGTCTTAAATCCATGAACTGGGATGTCTTCCATTGATGTATGTCATCTTTCATTTCTTTTAGAAATGTTTTCACTGTATAAGGCTCACTTCCTTGATTAATACCTTTTAAGTATTTTATTTTTGGTGCTATTCATTTTTTAAATTTCCGTTATAAATTGTTTACTTTTGGTAGATAGAAATATAACTGATTTTTTTTATATGTGTTGACTTTATATGTTGCTACTTTGCTAAATTCGCTAATTCAGAATTTTTGTGTGTTTGGAATCTTTAGGGCTTTTTATGTATAAGATTATGTGATTTAGGCTGGATGTCTATAATCCCAGCACTTTGAAAGCCCAAGGTAGGAGGATAGCTTGAGGCCAGGAATTTGAGGGCAGCTGGGCAACATAGCAGGACTCCATCTTTGCAAAAATATTTTAAAAAAATTATCCAGCCATGATGTTGTGCACTGGTTCTCCTAGCTAGTCAGGAGGCTCAGAGGGGAGGATCGCATGAGTCCAGGATTTCAAGGTAGTTATCAGCTATGATTGTGCCACACTACTCTATCCTGGGTGATAGAGTGAGACCATGTCTCAAAAAAAAGAAAAAAAGAATGGCAAACCAACCAACCAACAAATAAACAAAAAGATCATGTCATCTACCAGTAGAGATAATTTTATGTCTTTCTTTCCAATTATAATTTTTTTTTCCTGATTACTCTCATGGGGGCTTTCAGCACTATACTGAATAGATATGGCAGAACCAGGCCAACTCATCTTGTTCCTGAGGAAAAGCTTTAGAGGAAAAGCTTTCAGTCTTTCACCGCTGAGTATGATGTTCCCTGTGGATTTTCACATATGGCTTCTATTATATTGAAATTTTCAGTTTGTTGAGTGTTTTCCTAAAGAAAGTCTAGGAAGTTTTGTCCGTTGTTTTTCCACATCCATTGAGAAGCTTATTCTTCATCCAGTTAATGTTGTATATTACCGTGGTTGATATCTTTATACTGAGCATTCTTGCATTACAGTAATAAATGTCACTTGGCCACAGTGTACTGCTAAATTTGGTTTGGTATATTTGGTTGAGGATTTTTGCATCAGTGTTTATAAAAGATACTGTTCTGTGTTTTTCATGTAGTGTCTTTTTCTGACTTTGGTGTGAGAGGAATGGACTTATCAAGTATGAGGTAGGGTGTGTTCCCTCCACTTTAATTTTGTAGAAAGAATTAAGAAGGAAATGCTAGTTATTCTACAAATGTTTGCTAAATTCCCCCAAAGGCGTCAGATCCAGGGTTTCCCTTTATCAGGAGATTTTGGGTGCTGATTCAATCTTCTTACTAGTTACACTTCCATTTAGATTTACTATTTATGGTTTTGACTTCGTACATTTTGTGCTTTCCGGAATTTCCCATGTTATGCAGGTTATACAGTTTGTTGCCATACAATATTCTTTTTACATCCTTTTTTTGTTGTTGTTTGTTTGTTTTTTAAGAGATAGTGTCTCACTATATTACTGAGGCTGGTCACAAACTCCTGGCTTAAGTGGTCCTCCTGCTTCTGCCTTGAAGTAGCTGGGATTACAGGTGTAAACACCCATGCCAAGGCCACAGTTCTTTTTATTGTGGGTTTCAAAGTTTGAGTCTGTGCTTTTTCCTCTCCCCTCCCCCTACCTTCTTTCTTCCTCAGTCTGTCTAGCTACAATTTTTGCTATCTTTAAAGAACCAAATTTTAGTTTTATCAATTTTTCCCTTTTTAAAAAAAATTCTCTATTTTCTGTCTTTATTTCCTTCTGATAGCTTTAGGTGTAGTTTTGTTTTGTTCAAGTTCCTCAAATTGTTATTACAATTTGTTTTTGTTGATTTGAGATATTCTTATTTTTGGATGTATGAATGTGTAGCTAGAAGTTGCCTCATTAGCCCAGTTTTCACGGCGTCCTTTATGTTTCGGTATGTTTTGTTTTATTTTCATTCATCTACAAGTATTTTCTAATTTTTTTGTGTGATATCTTCTTTGACCCATTGTTTGAGATTGTGTTGTTTAGTACAATTTAGTGAGTTTTCAAGTTTTATTTCTATTATTGATTTCTAACTGTATCTCCTCATACTCAAAGAAGATACTTTGTAAGTTATCTAATTTTTAAAATCTATTGAGAGTTGGTTTGTGGTCTTATTTGTGATTTATTGTAGAAAATGTGCCATGTGCTTTTCATTTTCACCATGAGGAGAAAGTTAATTCTATTGTTGTTAGATAGAGCATTCTGTATATATGTTTATTATATCTATTTGGTTTATTGTATCATGTGCTTATAATATCCATTATTGAGAGCGGGATATCAAACTCTCCAATGATAATTGTAGAATTATTTATCCTTTCAGTTTTGTGAATTTTTGCTTCATATGTTATGATGGCCTTTTATTAGGTATATATAAATATATACTTACAGTTATTATATATTATTGGTTTATTGAATATTTTATTGATATATAATATTCCTTTGTCCCTTTGTCTGTTAGCCCCTTTTTTCATTTAAAATAGATTTTTCTGATGTTTTACTACTTTGTTCTTTTTTTGTTACATGAATATCCTTTTTTATTCTTTCATTTTAACCTATTTATCTCTTTGGATATAATATGAGTCTCTTAAAAGCTGCATTGTTGGAACATGTTTTATTAACTCTGCCCATCTATCTTTTGATTGGAGAATTTAATTCATTTACATTTAACATAAATACACTTAAGCAAGGACTTTTTTCATTTTAGTACAGATCTTCCTCAACTTATTATGAGGTTATATCCAGATAAACCTATTGTAACTTGAAAGTATGATTTGAAAATTTATTTGAGATACCAAACCTACAAAACATCCTAAACACAGCCAGATATACGTACCTTTATAGTTAGACAGTTGTCTAACTCAAAACTTCATTTATAATAAAAGGTTAAATATCTTATGAATTTATTAATATTATACCAAAAGTGAAAAACAGAATTATACTGATACTTGAAATATGGTTCCTACTGAATGTATGTCACTTTCACACCAGAAAGTCAAAAAATTGTAAGTCAAACGTTCATAAGATGGGGCTATTTGTATCTGTTTTCTTAATTCTTTATAGCTTTTTTATGTCCTTCATTTCCTTCATTACTGTTTTATGAATGGCTAGTTGATTTTTTTGTAGTAAAATGATTAAATTCCTTCTTATTTCATTTTGTGTATATTCTGTAGCTTTTTTTGTGGTAACAGTGGAGGTTACATTTGACATCTTACTTAAAGTCATAATATGCTTATTTGAATTCATACCAACATAGCTTCAGTACCATACAAAAATCTACTTCTTTAGCAGTTTCTTCCCCTGCATTTTAGTTGTTGATGTATCAAAATTATGCCTGTGTATCCAGAAAACATAAAAAAAATTTAATGCATCCATTTCTTAAATTATGTTAAAAATAAAATGTATACTTACAAATAAAGTTACAGTAATACTAGTTTTAGACTTACAATGAAAATAATGTAACAGTCTCTTAAATCATGTAAAAAACGAAAAGTGAAGTTGCTCACTACTGTTACAATGATGGTATCTTTTTTTTTTTTTTTTTGAGGCAGAGCCTCAAGCCGTCGCCCTGGGTAGAGTGCTGTAGCATCACAGCTCACAGCAACCTCCAACTCCTGGGCTCAAGGGATTCTCTTGCCCCAGCCTCCCAAGTAACTGGGACTACAGGTGCCAACCACAATGCCCGCTATTTTTTGGTTGCAGCCATTATTGTTGTTTGGCGGGCCCAGGTTGGATTCGAACCCGCCAGCTCAGGTGTAAGTGGCTGGCACCTTAGCTGCTTGAGCCACAGGCACCGAGCCAATGGTATCTTTTTTATCTTTTACTGAGATCTGTATTTTTTCATATTGCTTTGAATCTAGTCTTTTTTTCATTTTAATCTACAGATCTCCTTTTAGCATTTTTTGCAGGATAGGTCTAATGATATGAACTTTCTCATCTTTTGTTTTTCTGGAAATGTTTTAATTTCTTCTCATTTTAAAGGAAAGTTTTGCCAAATATACCATTCTTGGTTGACAAGGTTTCTTTTTCCTCTTAGCACTGTGAATGTGTCTGCTATCTTCTGACATCCAGAGTCTCTGATAAACATCTGAGGATAATTCTGCAGAGGATCCCTAGTATGTTATGAATCACATCCTTCTGTTTTCAAAATTTTCTCTGTCTTTATCTTTTGAAAGTTTGAATATAAGATGTCTCTTTGAGTTCATCTTCCTTAAACTTTTTAGTCTCCTCAGATGTTTATATTCATGTCTTGAATTATATTTCGGAAGTTTGTGGCCATTACTTTTTCAAATATTCTCTTTCCCTTCTCTCTCTTATCCTTTTGGAAATGTTACAGTGCCTAATTTGGTATACTTGATTGTATCCCACAGGTTCCTTGGCTCTGTTCACCTGACTTGAATCTGGGTGTTTTTTTTTTTTTTTTTTTTTTTTGTTGTTGTTGTTGTTGTTGTTGTTGTTCCTTACTACATTGACCCATCTTCAAGTTTGTTGACTCTTTATTTTGGCTGATCAATCCTGCCTTTGAATTCCTGTAGTGAAGTTTTCATTTTTGTTCTCGTATTTTTCATTTCTAGAATTGTTTTTTGGTTTCTTTGCAAGCTTTTTTTCTCTCCTTATTGTATTTTTATTTTGTTTGTAAATAATTTTCTTGACTTTTTCCTTGCCCCTTTTTATTTTTTTCTTTAGTTCTTTAAGCATCTTTGAGTTAATAGTTTTAAAGTCTTTGTCAAGAAGATGCACCATTAGTTATTTTTCAGAGACAGTTTCTATTGGAATTTTTTTGGTCATCTTGGTTTGACTAGGCCATACTATTCTGTTTCTTTATATATCTTCTGATTTTTTTTTAAATTGTTGAAAAGTGTACATTTGAATGTATTGATATGTCAGTTCTGGAAATCAGATCATTTCTCTTCTCTAGGGTATGATGTTTTATGGGGTTTTTATTAATTACTTTTTTGTTATTAGGATTATTGTGCCCACCTTTATGCTGAGAATCAGTCTTGGTTGTGAACTTCAGGTGTGAGGTATTTCTTGAGCCTTTTCATTCACCTGAGTGTGTGGTGACTTTTTAATTTCTTCCATATAAGTGATTGCTTTGAATCTTCTAGTCATCAATGTCTGTTTTTCAAAAATGAGAAAAAGGGAGAAAAATATGGCAATTAAAAAAGTATGGGCCCCATTAAGTCCCCTGGACATCCCTTTAGCTGCTTGTTTTTCTTCATGCCTGTGATTAGAATCAGCAATCAATGTTCAGTGCAGAGATCTTTGATATTTCTAAGACAATGTCCTTTTTTCCCACCTTGACTCATGCAAGCAAGCATGTAAGCTGTTTCAGAACATGTGCACAGCTGACTTCCAAGGGACTAAGAGCTGAGGGATGGGTGGCTGCTACTGTGTTAGGAACTGAAATTAACCTAAATTAACCACAATTTACTATCCAAGCCTTCCCTCCAGAACTTGGAAACTAATAGAATCCAGATTTCCAAAATAGTTAACTGCAGAGATTCTGCCAGTGCAATGATCGGATGTCTAGGTACAGAGAGATTTCTGATGCATTCTATTCTGCCATCTATCCAGAATCCTTTTCTCTGACTTTGATTTTCACTGAACAGAACTTTCTTGATTCATCTGCTGTAAATGCAGTGATTCATTTTCTTTCTTCTTTACTAGATCTTCTTTCTTCTTTTTTCTTCTTTCTAAATTTAGGTGCCCACTCTGAGTTTTCCCTTTGACCTTCTGTCTTCTCTCAATAAAAGTCACAACTCTAATAGAGTCAACTTTGATCTTTGTTTATCTAGTAATTTGAACTGTTCATGACTTTTGGCACTGTTTCCTCCTTTGAAAATTATTAATATATATTTTTTATCTATAGGATATTTTCATAGGGAAACTTTCTCTTTCTTCACATTCAATATATCCAAAACTCCACTCATCTTGTTCCAAGTCTTGTATTCTGCTAGAGATGCCACTATATTTTCTAGTCTCTTTGGGATCATTGATGATGTATCTTGCTTTTCTCATATGTTCATGACCAAAGTCTGGTATTTTTTAGCTTAAAAATGACTTTCAGGTTTACTTTAGTCTTTTTTTCTGTTCATTATCCTGGTTATTTCTTATGTCTTTTGCAATTTACTTATTGTCTGGATTCTGTCTTTTTCACATTCCAGCTGCATATCCATAACCAATTAGTGTTCAAAAAATGTTATTACCTTTTTATGATTTTTAGTGCCTGCTACATTGAATTTCTTCTCAGAGCTGATTTTTCAAAGTACTCCATGATGCACTTCACCTTATACAATACACCTTATTTCCCATTGTGCTTTTTTTATAGTCTTTGCTGTCTTGAGACTGATACCCTCATTGTCAAATTCATGTATCAATTTAATTTTTCCTTTGTCTTTTTTTGCTAGCTGTGGCATCTTCATCTCTCTATAAATCAGTACTCCTTCCTACCTTTTTTTTTTTTTTTTTTTTGAGACAGAGTCTCACTTTCTTGCCCCTGGTAGAGTGCCATGGTGTCAGAGCTCACAGCAACCTCAAACTCTTTGAGCCCAAGAGATCTTTCCTGAGCCTCTCAAGTAGCTGGGTCTACAGGCGCCCACCACATCACCAGGCTATGTTTTTAGAGACAGGGTCTCGCTCTTGCTCAGGCTGATCTTGAACCCATGAGCTCAGACAATCCACCTGCGTTGGCCTCCCAGAGTGCTGGGATTACATGCATGAGCCACTGCACCCAGCCAATTCTTTCTATTTTTAAAAGCCTGAGTTTCTACGTTTTTGTTTGAATACCTCTGAATCATCCTGATCTCTGTATCCTCTGCATCCTCACTAGTTTGACTGAGTTATGTGGTGACATGTGCCCAGAGTTTAGTGCTAGGAGGCCCTGCTCTGTTTCTTATCAATGTATTTTTCATCTTTACATCCAAATGGGAATATTAACAATAGTTTTTGAGAAGGCTATTTTGAGGATTAGTTAAGATAATGAGTATCAAGTATCCAGCCATTTCTTGTTCATAGTAAAAGGTACTGTGAGTCAGTTAATGGCTAAACTAGTTAATACTGTTACATGTTTCTGCCACCTAATATATGCCTCTTTGTGGGGTGATATAATCATTTTGTGCACATTAATCCTGCCACCAAACTGTATTTCATAAAGCCAGAGTCATAAAATAACATGTGCACCCCTAAAGAAATTATTTAAAATCACAAAGTATAGTGTACCAGATTTGAAATGTTCCAAATCCATATGATCTTTCTTGTGGTGAGGAAACTGGAGGCCCAGTTTCTTAAGTGATCTGTTCAAGGTGACACAGTTATTGCAAAAGCTGGCATCAGCCACAGTTGGTGGTCTTTTGATTCCCAGGCCTATACTCTTTCCATTACCTTCTTGTTCATTTGCTTAAAGGACGGATCACGGATCACGACTCACAGCCATTGTTTCATTGTGAGAACAGAGAGCAGATACTTGGTTGATATTTTTGGATTGAGTGATTAATTCTTTCTTTGACTTGGCAATAGGAATTCTTGGGGAAAGTACTTTGGATGCTTTTGATGCCATTGTCAGCGTGCAAAGAGTTCAACATGCATGGCTTCTGTGCAGACTCAGGGTGATCTGGAAAGGAAATGGGAGAGGAAGTTATATACATCTTGAGCAAATCAAGCTTTTCTATTTTTAGTCATTGCTACTGTTTGGAAAGTACAGACCCTCCTCATGGCGGTCTGGCATGTTTCCTTAGTGCCATTTCAAAAAGGGGAAAAAGTAAATATGGGAATTTTTTTTTTTTTTGGAGTGAAAATAGTTACTAAGTGAAATCACATAAGTTTCCCTTTTTTCTCTTGATGAAACCTCAAACCCACTAGGCACAGATTCCTCAACCTCAACTGTGCTTGTCAAAGGCTCGTGCACAGCAGGAGACCAGAGTCAGCAAAATCTAGTATTGCAAGATGTGCTCTGATGCCCCAGAGAAACAGGGGCCAGGAAAGAAAGGAGAGGAAATGGTGATGCCCCTTCATATTCAGTGGACAGGTTCGCCAGCTACCAGCTTGTTGCCCTCTGGAGAAAACTAAACTAGGTAGATAGAGAGACAAGGAGCCCTGTGCTTAAGCAGTTCCTTCTGCCTGAGAGTCTCTCCTTGGTAAAAGTTTTCCAGAGTGTCTTATAGCTACTGCCTCAGTTCATATAAATGATTTACTTCTCTTTAATAATTATAATGGCATGGGGGGGGGGTTCTAATGTAAAGCTACATCAGTAATCATTTAGGAGCAATAAAGAGCCTTATCAGGGTAACCAAAAGGCTCTGAGATAGATTGCTAAGATGTGATGATGCTCAACCTATTAGAAATGGCAGTGGTAGAATGGCAGGAAGTGAACTTCCCGGGTCCATTGAGCCAAACAAGGCCCTGAGTGTAGGTATTGGCCTTGACTGTGGAGAAGGGAGCTGGAGTCAAAAGTAGTTTGGAAAGTAGGCTCTATGGGAATGAGAGGAGTCCAAGATGCTTTGCAGGGTACTGAGTTTCTTCAGGGGAAATGTATTTGCTTCCTATCCCAGCATTTGCCAAATAGGAAAGTCCTCTGAATAATCAGAGCTCTAGGCAAGTGTGATGTGAACATTGCTAGAGGAAATGTTGATAGCAGTGAACAAATATTGCCCTTCTTAATGAGAGGGAGTCTACAGTCTCCAGACAGAAATAGCTCTGCCTAGATGAAATTGTAGCAGTAGGGTGATAATGATGCAATGCTATAATTAATGCTAATTTGTAGATATTGCTGTGTTGTTGTCATTGTTTTTTAATTGAATATGTATTAAGTTCCAACAGGGCGCTATGAATAATGCCAACTTACAGTTGATTTATCAGAACACTCAGAAGACTTTTATAAAGACTAATAAATAGAAACTCTCAGCACCCTTTCAAGGTGGTAAATATCTTTGCCATTTCTACAAATGAGTCGCAGTAAAGTCGAATGTGTTTGCTCTGTTTGCACTGTGGGTGAGAAGACAGAACCTGGGGATGAGAGGGAAGTATTTTCCTTGTTCTCCGGGAATTGGGTTAGAATACATTAGGAAAGAATTCTCTTTAAATGTGTTCAGGGTTGTGGGATTTTAATTAAATTGTTCCAGTTATTATTAGTGCTTGGGTTAGCAAAAGGCCATCAAATTCTGGGCCAGCAGATTTCAAATTCAGTATAGAAAAGAATTGGGGAGGGCAGGGGGCTTTTTAAATGTGGATTACTAGGCTCTCCCCTCAAGGGTTTAGATTTGATAAATCTGGGAGGAGGCCTAAAATTGTCCCCCTTTAATGGACATATGAGATAATTCTGTCCTCAAAGGAGGCTCAGCTTCCCTTTTGTACTGCAGTCTTTACTTATTTTAGGATCTGTCTTTGATCACCAAAATCTAGCTTTGACCATTATAGTCTAATTTTACTCTGAGACCAAGGCTTTTTATTTAATAGCTGCGGGTTCTTCTAGAACTCACCCAGTATAATCCTGTGATCTTCTCTTTTGCAGAATACACCACCACAAACATTTATGGAGGACTGACTATGCACTTAGCATTCTAGTGGGCGTTAATTGATCCCAGTGTTCTGTCTTCCCTAGACTTCACATTATCCCTGCATGGTTAGGACTATGATTCCCAGATTCAGACGAGGAAACTAAGAGTATGTCTTGGTCAGACACCACACCAGTTTTAATCCTTTCAATTTAAATCTAGAAAGGCCTAGATTTTACTTTAAGATTGAACAACAGATGGGCAGCTTTGCACTGGGAGAGTCTGAAGTCAGCAGCCGAGCCTCTAGACCTGGTTTGAGTCACTTGTATCATAAGAAAACAGTTCACATTAGAATAGCAGAGAGATGGGAAAGTTGGAAATGACTGATTTAGCTTTTCATCATTTCTTTGTTGTCTTATTTTTTTATATAGAGTAGGAGTGAACTATTGCTTGAGTATATAGTAGACATTTGTTTATCACTTGACTCTGAATGGTCTATGGAAAAGGAAACATTTCTCAGGAAACCCTGAAATGAGGCATGCGCAGAATTCTAGAGTAGAGAAAGGACTTTTAAGTTGAGACAAGAATAGTGAGACTGGAGACAACATTATTTCTTGTTTCCTTTAGACTTTGTTCAGCCTCCACCTAGCACAGGAACGTAGCAGTCTAGCACAGTAGTCTGTTAAACCATATTCCAGGGGTCTCAGTCAAAGAGTTATGTGCTATACTTGAGTCAAATTTGTTTGTTGTTTTGTGGAATCATATCTGTTCTCGATGAAACTGAGATCAGTAGCTTTCTGATTTTGGTCTTCTACTCACTTTTTATCAATGGCAACTTTTTCATAAAAATAGGAGTTCCTATTGGGAGTGTTGTTAATGAAAATTGTCTGTGCACTGCCGAAAATATATGTGATTCATACCATGTGTTTGTTCCCACATCAACACTAAGTCCCAAGATACAATTACCCCTGCCCACTCTTCTTCGTCATGGGGACTGTGTTTATCCTCTAGATAGCTGCATCTTGGAAGACAGCCAAGCTCCTTATTTGCCGAGGTTTGTGCACCTGCGTGATCTGAGCACAGCTGACACCATGAGCCTGATTCTTACTCTGCTTTCACCTTAAAGCACACTTGGGTTTGCCTCATGCGTTGCACACTGTAGTGCACTCCGGAACTGTTATGTTCCTGTGATAAATATCTTCACTATTTCTTCCCCATCCCACGTCTTCTCAGTTCTCACTGCATCCCTGCAGCACTCAGATTTCCCTACTCAGCTGCTCTTTCTCCTTCCTTTCTCTTTTCCCCCCTAACATCTTTCGTTTCATATACTTACATGTATTCTGCCCTCTACTTTGGTTATCTGCGGATAAACTAGCCTTTCTCATGTAATTGTAACCCCTTGGAGGGCAGAGCACCACCGACTTTTCCTCTCTCCCTCCTGTCGTTCTTCTTTCTCTGTCCTTCATGTTAATGTATCTTGAATATTTGATAAATGTTTATGGAAAAGTAGATGAGAACTATCCTAAATGGGAAAGTAGGGGGCAAAAGTGAGTATTGGAGCTTGGCTTTCTAACTGCTGGGCGCAGTGGCTCACACCTCTAATCCTCGCACTCTGGGAGGCTGTGGAGGGTGGATTGCCTGAGCTCAGGAGTTCAAGACCAGCCTGAGCTAGAGCAAGATCCTGTTTCTAATAAAACTAGCCAGGCATTGTGGTAGGGGCCTGTAGTTCCAGCTACTCAGGAGGCTGAGGTAAGAGGCTCTCTAGAGCCCAGGAGTTAGAGGTTGCTGTGAGCTATGACACCACGACACTCTATCCAGTTCAACAGAGTGAGACTTTGTCTCGAAAAACAAATAAACAAATAAAAAAAATCCTAACTGTTCATACAACCTAATTTTTGGTAACCAGTTCAGGGGTCCTCAAACTCCACATAAGGCGGTGTGATTGTATTTGTTCCCATTTTTTTTTTTTTTTTTTTTTACTTCAAAATAAGATATGTGCAGTGTGCATAGGAATTTGTTCATATTTTTTTTTAAACTATAGTCCGGCCCTCCAGCGGTCTGAGGGACAGCGAACTGGCCCCCTGTTTAAAAAGTTTGAGGACCTCTGGTTTATAAAATTTCAGTTTAGTGATGGGAGGCGGGACCTTTTTCCGTTTGTATTTTCTGCTTGATGTTACACAGTATGCAAGAACTTAAGAGCAAAATTTTGAGACTAAATTCCAGTTCTTCCATTTGCTACCTGAGTGATCCTGGAAAGTTCTCACTTTTTTTTTTTCTTGGATGACCCTTGGCATCCTCAGGACTAATAATAGGTATTAATCAATAGGATTTCTGAGGGCACCCAGTAAAATAATGTGTATGAATGTTCCATTTGACACTTGTATAAAGGATGGACACTGCTCCTTCGATGATAGCAGTGTAGAGGGAGCTATTCTTCCCCTGCCCCACCATGTTCCTGTGGCAACTGAGTCCCAGGCTGTGTGGAGTGGATGGGGAAGCTGGTTATAGGATATTTCTCAGAACTGACTTGGAACAGGAATTTCTACCAAGATAAAATGATAATCAGATTTGGGATGCTTATTAGGGAGCTGATGCATTTCTATTGCTAGAAAATATGATTCCTGCTATTTTAGATAATTCTCCTTGTATATTAGCCTTTGAGATAAGACATAATGTGCCTTTAGCCTTCTCCTTCCTGTCTTCTCAGATGACCGCCTTCTTTGTCCCTCCTCATTGATATAGAGTAATGTCACTAAATGTCCTTCCTCTATAAAGTGACCCTATCTTTGAGGTGGGTATGTCTGATTGTATTGTGTTATTATCTGCTCTATAGCTTCTGTAGTTTCAACTATCAAAATCACACAATGCCTAAGACAGAGGAACTTGGTTCCAGTAAATGGTTATGAGTAGGGAATAAAAAGAACAAGGAAAACAAAGACAACTTTAAGCTCCTTAGATAAGTTGCATTTGTGTAAATGTGTTAAGATGACATTTTTAAACTAGAAGAAAATATAGAAATTAAACCCAAAGCCCTTATTTTGCTGGAGAGAAAATAGAGGCTTAGAAAAGGGCAGTGATCTGCCCAGGGTCACACTCGCCAATCATAGCAGAAGCAGGACAGAATGCCCAGGCTAGTGCTTCTCTGCTCTCCATGCCCACGTGTCCACCTCCCTGTTCACCAGGGAGAATTCTGAGTTTGTGCTGAGCAGGTAGTAAGTGTCGCCTTTGACTTTTCTGTTTGTTTTCAAAGTCTTGTTGACTTTTTTGGGTTAACATTTCTACATGTTCAGTTACGTTCTGTCATTAGTGCACTTGGGAGTTTCTTAGGAGAAAACTACTATACTATCTTCCCTCACTTGACAGCACATTGTGAGTGGGAAGACAGGACCAGGAAGCTTCCGTGCAGGGCTCCGTGCCCCACTGTTGTCACTTGGCTGACTGAGCAGTGGGATATGACTTAATGTTTCTGATCCTTTGTTTCCTTTTTGGCAGGAGCATGAACTCTTACTAGATGCTAGCACAGGTTCTTCCCGTCACCAGTGTTTGAGTGTTTGCAAGTCTAAGTATCTTCATGCATTTTGACATCCCCCTTCCTGGAACTTCTGTAGTACTTGCCAACCGCACCTCTGGGTCAGTACAGCATTCAGAGCTGGCCTGATGGCCGGTGCAGTACTGGCCTGTAATCCTAGCACTCAGGGAAACTGAGGCAGGTGGATCCCCTGAGCTCAGGAATTCAAGACCAGCCTGAGCAAGAGTGAGACCTCATCTCTACTAAAATTAGAAAAATTAGCCGGGTGTTGTGGTGGGCTCCTGTCATCCCTGCTACTCAGGAGGCTGAGGCAGGAGGATCATTTGAACCCAGGAGTTTGAGGTTGTTGTAAGCTATGATACCATGGAACTCTACCCAGGGCAACAGAGTAAGCTTCTGTCCCCCAAAAAAAGAATAAAAGAAAAGGGGGGGGGGGAAATAATTAAAAAAAAAAAAAACAAACAACTGGCTTAAGGAAGCAGTTTTCTCCTCCTGACCTTTGTTGATCTTCTCCCATCTGTGAAACAAGAACTCTTTGGATGGGGCCTGTGTTCCTGTTTTCTACCAAGGTTATTCATCTGGAGGTTGGCGTGGTGATAACTTTCTTGCTTATTTCCTAGGTTTTAAGATTGGTTGAGAGAAGGCGTGAGATACCACTTGGCAGAAGATATTTTACAGCATTAGGTGTTAAGGTCTTTGTCCTATTTTAACGCCTTCACTGAACTGTGATCCCAGACAAACCAAGTCACCTCTCTGGGGGGAATTGTATTATCTTTACATGATAATGTTGGAATAACTACCTAAACTCCTCTTGCAGTTCTAATATTTGATGAGCCTGAGTTCCCTTTTCTATGGTAATCATCTAGAGTCAATTATGTCCTGCACTTCCCCAACATCCTGATCAATGGTGCGTAGCGGATAGAATCAGAGCATTGGAACCCTAGATGTTTAAAGGAGTTTCTCGCCCTCTGTCCATTTCTGTGCCGTGCCCCTTTGCTCTATGGTCCTGGCGGCAGGATGCAGCAGATAGGACATGGGAATTAAAGACTTTTTCTTGGATTCCAATTTTGGTAACATTTTGAGAGGTCAAAAAGGATTGAAAAAAAAAAAAATGTTTAAGAATGATGAGCCAGGGTGGCGCCCATAGCTCAGTGGGTAGGGCACAGGCCACATACACCAAGGCTGGTGGGTTCGAACCCAGCCCGGGCCAGCTAGGCAACAATGACAACTGTAGCAGAAAAATAGCCGGGCATTGTGGCAGGTGCCTATAGTTCCAGCTACTTGGGAGTCTGAGGGAAGAGAATCACTTAAGCCCAAGAGCTTGAGATTGCTGTCAGCTGTGATGCCCCAGCACTCTACCCAGGGCGACAGATTGAGACTCTGTCTCAAAAGGAAAAAAAAAAAAAAAAAGAATGATGAGCTGGTGTATGCAGTTAACATCAGATTTCTACATATTTGAACATGGAGGAATGAGAGACAGTGGCTTTTGAATATATCATGCTCCAACTCTTTGGACCTGTGTTCCCACAATGCAAAATAAGAAAACTACCTTCCATGCGGTGTTAAAACAAGTTGATTCGCTAAATTACCTGGCATGTTCTATTTTCTACTGCACACTGCAATGGGACTAAAAAAATGTTTAGTCGTTCTATTTAATTCATAGTTTCAAAGAATTATGTGCATCTCATTCTTCTTGCTAAAAATATGAAGTTTTCTTAATGGAAAAGTAAAGTGTTTTTTCATGTAACTTTAAAAACCTCTGTCTGGTATTTGTATTCTATCATCTTAATTGTGCTAAAGTAAAAATTCCTGGCAGGTCTGTGATCTAGGTGATTTTATGTGCATCTTCATACATACGTCAAATGGAAATGCCTTCCTTTTTACACACACACGCATACTGTGCAGGAAGGGCAGCTTGGTATAGCATTTGCTAAGCTGCCTTGGAGTGACTGGCAAAGTGGCCCTGAGGGCCCTTTTCTTCATTTATTTCTTGCATACATAACGTGCAGCATTATGAACCCCATAATGTGGGTTTCAAACCACCTTTTCTAAAAGTTCTTCAGGGAATATTACGGGGGGAGATGAGGATGACCCAGTGGGTGGAACCCGAGGCTTCCCCTGCTGGCACACAAAGTGAAGCTACTATTTCCATATGTCTTTGTATGATGAGGACCTATGACAATGACGTGATGTCATTGTCACCAGGGAACTCTGCTGCTTAAAAAGAATGAGTCAGATTTCTGTTTTATTGTCCAATAATTGTTATTGTGGCTATTCTTACGGTTCTTATTTCCTTTTTGATGGCTAGATAATATGTGTATTTTCCATATTATTATATAATATTTTCATGCAAATTGACCTAAATTTTAATTGTAATAGAATACTTTAAGAATATGTTATCAATATCATTTTTATTTTATAAGAAAACTTATTTCAAAAAATAATTTAGTGACCAGATCAATTTAGGGAAAAGTGAAGGATTTTTATTGCTTTTTTTTTTTTTTTTTTGCTTTCTTATC
This sequence comes from Loris lydekkerianus, assembly GCA_963574355.1. Lineage (NCBI taxonomy): Eukaryota > Metazoa > Chordata > Mammalia > Primates > Lorisidae > Loris > Loris lydekkerianus. Next base: position 41,335 of record CAUYPK010055645.1, read on the forward strand.
TGAATAGAGCAGTGAACAATGAGCCTGTTTGTGTATGCTGAAGCACAGACCCCTTTGACCATTCCCTGCCCTGACTTATAACTCACCAGGCTCAACTCTGCCTTGTCTTAACTCTTGGGTTTGGTCTGTTTGTTGGTGGACAGTAAAGATTAGTGTCAGGCAAGTTGTGAAATGTCATTACACACAATATCAGAGTATACACAATACACAATATCACAATATACACAATATCAGAGAAGATAAAAGCAAAATAAAAGAGAATGTGGATGGTTCATATTCTCATTTTATAGGGGTGAAATTTGAGTTCAGAAAGGCAAAGTGACTGGTGGTGTCACAGCTATACTTAGCTTCCTGCTGTCATCCCTGGGAATGACTGGTCTTGTGTTGGCTGGCGGGGTAAGTGTGATGATGTGAAACAGAGACCCCCGTGGAGTGTCTCCAAATGGTGGTGTTTATCTTAAGGGTCTGTATGGATGAGTTCTGGCACTAGAAGGCTCAGGGTCAGGACAGACCTGCGGCTAAACTCTTGCCGTCATTCTTGTATTCTCATTCTTTTATTTACCCTTCCCTTTTCCCCTGTTACTTTGCTTGTCCAGTGTTTGCTTGTCCATTGTTCCCCACTGATGGGCTTCAGATCTCTCCATGTGTTTGGATTATCAATAATTAACTGTGAATATTATCCTTTTGTTTGATCATGACCATAGCCCATCCTCATGGCATGCTACAAAGATTTTTGTTCAGATTTATAAGGGGAGGAGATCAGCCTGTGCCTCACCTTGGTTCTGTGGGCTTTATTGTTCTGAAAGGGAGTTCCATGGTGCAAAGGATGATTCTTCTGGCAAAAAGGCAGAAGGCAGGAGATGTGAGTTGGCCAAACATTATCAACTTTGGGTGAACGAGTATGTTAGGGATAAAATGATGGGGAGTATGTTGGGAAAAAATTGAAGATTTATTAAACTCAGTGTTTAGGCTTTACATTGACATGTTTTCCTTCAAGTATACTAGAACCATGAGAAACTTTTTCTTGTATTGTTTGTTACAGTAATTCTTTTTTATTCAATGTCATCTTTCCATTTGTCAAGCTAGTATTCCTCTTTGAATTGTGAGATTGTTTTCTCTAACCTGAATGCTTCTATATTCACTCTAAAGATGCTTTGACGCACTTCCCCCACTGATCTTAACCTATGGATTACATCATGTTCTTAGTTGATAGTGAGATTTGCATTTTGGCCTGCTTTTGCACATTTGGAAAGTTAAATTGTATTTCTTTCAGCCATTACATAATAAGCTTCTTAGGGAGCTGCTTTTGTTTTCGAATGTCTGTCTCCTACGCATGGATGTACAGGGTCTCAAAGAGGACCGGGTGTTTGATATCTTTAGGCAGAGGTACAAGTAATATTATCCAGTGGACTGTAAGCATCTTGAGGTTGGGGATCATGCCTTCTTTAGAATTCACATTGCTTAGCACAAACTACTTCACAGGCCAGCATGGAAGAAAAGCCATTCTCACAAATCAACAGTGAGCTTTTCCCTATGAACACTGGTGTCATAGAGATCAGACAAAGAAGAATCAGTTACCAAACCATAGGGTTATCATAACATCTTCATGGAAGGGGTAGATTTGATGAGGTATTTATGTGTAAGTAGGTTTTTGGAAAGGTAAGCATTTCAGCTATTGATGGAGAAGAAGATGTACCTCCTGATATGAACTAAGGCATTTTTTGTTCTAACTTCCAACATTTTTCGTCTCATTTTATACAATGGCACTTCTCTTAGATAAAGTAGATTATATTTGCTGTAATTCTCACTAGTGAATTCTGCCTGTCAGTATTATGAGAATCAGTATGATAAGCTGCTCATATGGCCGGGAGATTCTATTGAGTGGGAACACTACTTTCTCCATCTTTGTTTTTATCTGAATCTCACTTACCCACTATTTGGATTGTCTGTTGTTATGTTCATGACATCATTAACCACTGATATAACATAAGTTGCTTTTGGGATGAAAAAGTATAAATTCACTCCGTAAACACATGCACACTCATTCACTTCTTCACCCCTACACATACATTGTTCAATATTCCTTATGTTTGAAATCCACTCAGACCAGCGCCATCAGTATCACCTGACAACTTGTTAGAAATGTTAAGTTTCAGCCTCACTCCAGACCTAGGGAATCAAAAACTCTGACAGGTAGAGCCTGAGAATCTTTGTTCTCACAAGCCCTCCAGGTGGCTCTATACAATCTAATACTTGAAAACCACTGATTGAGGACTGTGTTCTTCATATTTAATTCCCAACACTATTACACACGTTAAGATGCACAGAAGCCCCATCTGTTGATGTCTACTTCCCCACCCCATAGCTTACTTTTACTTTTGATCAAAATACTTTTGAAAGGTACATACTCAATTGACTGTCATCCAAAGTATTAATTTTGAGACTGTGGTCAAAGTAATAATTAGGTAGCTAACATTTGTTGAGTACTAATTATGTGAACAGCACTCAACATGCATGAACTCATTTAATTCCTACAACAACTTTGTGAAGAACCTGGACTGCTCAGATAAATTGTTTAAAACCACAAAGCCAGCAAGTGGCAGACCCAGGTATTAATCAGATCCCTGCAGACTGAGTCCAAAGCCCTTACCACTGTTCTTTTTGTGGTAGGGATGCTTTGAAGGAATCATTTAATAAAAGTGATTAAACACAAACAGGGATCGTATCCTCAGTTTCATTAAAGACAAATAATAGATAAGTGATTTTATCTACATGAAAGTTCAGCAATCTGGTTTTATTTAATGATTAGGTTCAGATTAAACAAGTTTAGCAGGAATATTATATATATGATGCCATGTCTGTCCCATTGCATCATATCAGGAAGCCTATGATATCACTTTGGTCCATATTTGGTGATGCCAACTTTGACAGCTTGATTAAGGTAGTGTCTACCGAGTTCGCAGATATTTCGATTTAGAATATAGTTATGTATAGAATATAGTACCTTGATTAAGGTAGTGTCTACCAAGTTTGTAGGTATTTAGATTTGTAGAGTATGTAGATATTTAGGTTTGTTGTTTATAAAGTATTCGTCTTGAATTCTTTTTTTTTTTTTTTTAATTGTTGGGGATTCATTGAAGATACAAAGAACCAGGTTACAATGATTGCATTTGTTAGGTAAAGTCCCTCTTATAATTGTGTACCGCCCCCAAAAGGTGTGTCATACACCGTGATCCCCCACCTCCCTCCCTCCTTTCCTCTCTCTGCTCTTCCCTTCCTCCACCCCCACCATGTACTAGGTCATTAATGATCCTCATATCAGAATTGAGTACATGGGATTCTTGCTTCTCTGTTCTTGTGGTGCTTTACTAGGAATAATGTGTTCCACTTCCATCCAGGTTAATACAAAAGATGTAGAGTCTCCATATTTTTTAGTGGCTGAATAATGGCTTAATTCCATGAATATACATATACCACAGCTTGTTAATCCATTCCTGGGTTGGTGGGCATTTAGGCTGTTTCCAAATTTTGTCAATTGTAAATTGAGCTGCAATAAACAGTTTTTTTTCTTCTGGGTAGATGCCCAGTAATGGGATTGCAGGATCAAATGGGAGGTCTAGCTTGAGTTCTTTGAGGGTTCTCCATACTTCCATACTTCCTTCCAAAAAGGGTTGCACTAGTTTGCAGTCCCACCAGCAGTGCAAAAGTGTTCCCTTCTCTCCAGATCCACTCCAGCATCTGCAATTTTAAGATTTTGTGATGTGGGCCATTCTCACTTGGGTTAGATGATAACTCAGGGTGGTTTTGATTTGCATTTCCCTAATAATTAGGAATGATGAACATTTTTTCATATGTTTGTTAGCTATTCATCTGTCTTCTTTAGAGAAGGTTCTATTCAACTCACTTGCCCATTGATATATGGGATTGTTAGTTTTTTTCGTGTTGATTAATTGGAGTTCTCTGTAGGTCCTAGTCATCAAGCTTTTGTCTGATTCAAAACATACAAATATCCTTTCCCATTGTGTAGGTTGTCTGTGTGCTTTGGTTGTTGTCTCCTTCGCTATACAAAAGCTTTTCAGTTTAATTAAGTCCCATTAGTTTATTTTTGTTGTTGCAATTGCCATGGAAGTCTTCTTCGTAAAGTGTTTCCCCATACCGATATCTTCCAGTGTTTTTCCTATGCTTTCTTTGAGGATTTTTGTCATTTCATGCCTTAAATTTAGGTCTTTTATCAATCTTGGATATCCAGTTCTCTCAGCACCATTTCACTTTCTGAATTCTGTTATCACCATCTTTTTTTCCCCATTGATACTGGAAATAAGGAAGTAATCCATTTTACTGACCATGATAATAAAAAAATTAAAATTTATTTATGTTGTGTTGTTAAACTGAAATTATATTATTGAAAAGAAAATTAAATGTGAAGATTCTGTACTTGTTTGTGTAATTAGCCTTCTAAGTTTCCGTAAGTTAAGATAGTTTTATATTTCTAAGCCATCAAGGAAAGCTTTATTTTTTTCTAGCTAATAACAACCTTAGGTGGGGTCTGGGAGCCCCTGTGGTGTTCCACATGGGGCCCACCGTAAGGAATTTCTCCAGCTTTGTGAAGCATAACTTAAAAGTCACTCAGTACATTTAAGAAAGTTTTGTCTGAGGATTATTTGATTCCTTTCTCAGGTCTGGTATTGAGCTGTGACACACGAATCTTGAATTTTCACATTATTCTGTGGTGTGTCAGTGTGATTGTTTGGCTAGCTTGAGGACTATGAAAGTGGTTGATGATTAGGTCAGGGTCTCTAATTCTAGAATATAAGCTCCCTAGGGCAGAGACTGGTTCTTAGTAAACTAGACTGTTGCCCTTGATCTTTTGTTTACCTTAACAGCCTTAACAAGACTTCCTCTTTTTAGCCATATTGATTTGATCATTAGGTTTCTGATTTTGGGACTTCCATTTAGCTCTGCCCCCCCCCCCCCCTTTCTCAAAACTAAAATGATTACTGAACAAGTAAATTATTACTATGCTAGGCAAGATCCATTTGTTTTCATTCATCAATAATGAATGTTCTCACCATTTTTCCACAACTATTAAGGCCATAATCAGATCAGGCTAGGATCATCTATGGATGATACCACCGTTGGTTGAAAGTTTCATGAAGGTACTAACAGTATCTCAAAATTATCATCTCATAGATTTTTTTTTGTGGGGGGTCTTAAAAAATAATAGGACATTTTTGCAATGGAGAAATTTGGTAGACACTGCCTTAATCAAGCTGTGAAAGTTGGCATCACCAAATATGGGCCAAAATGATGTCATAAGCTTCCTGGTGTGATGCAGTGGGACAGAGATGGCACCATACATGTAATATTCCTGCCAAACTTGTTTAATTTGAGCCTAATCATTAAATAAAACCAGATTGCTAAACTTTTATAAGACAACTGGCCTGAATTCTTTCAAAAGTCAGCTTCATGACAAAACTAGGCTAGATGCCTATTTGTGAAATAAAATAGACTAAAAGGCATGCCATTTCAATGTGTGATCTCTGATTTGATTTTAGATAGAAATTAACAGCAATAGATAAAAAGACATTGCCGGGAACCCTGGTTGACATTTGAGCACATGTGCGTATTAGATAATACTGCACCCATGTTCCATTTCTTGGATGTGATAATGATGTTATTGAAAAAATTAGGAGTTCTTAGGAGATGCAAGCTGAGATGCATATTGGGGTTCTGCACATCTTACAGATGGTTTAATTGGGACAGCAAATGGAATTCATGTAGATAGAGGGCCAGTGTGGTGACATGCCAGCCATTGGTAAGTCTGGATGAAGAATGTATGAATGGGGTTCATTTTACCACTTGTACAACTTTTCTGTGTGTTTAAATTTCTTTTAAAATAAATATCTGGCTATAAAAAAGAAAAATAAAAAGTAGAAATGAATGTCCTTTCACAACTCCTTACTAGTAGTCCTTGTCTTTGATCTGTAGTTAGTGGCTCAGTGATACTTGGGCTGAGATATTACCCATGAAAAGTTAGGTCCTTACCACTGGCCTGACTTTATGTCACTCACATGCTGTGCATCTTGGTTCTGGGCTCTTGTTCCATGTACGTATAGTCGGGGAGTCATCAGCCCATAATTCTCCTGGCGGCACTGAGAATTATGATTTTACAAGGGATAATAAACCCCAACTATGGTTTTGTGAGCTTTTATCACATATATGTTTGCAGAATGAATAGAAACACGTGTCTTATAGAAAATAGCATCGTATGACTGGAGTATTCCCGGGGGTGTTGTTAGTAAAAGGATGCAGTCATCCAACACTTTTTTGCCCTACCTACCACCCTTTCACCCTGCCTTCATATACCAGCCCTTGCTACTGTGACCAGCTGTGCACAGACATGGCCTGCTAATAGCTGACCTCAGCCATACTACCTTCCACTCAATTCCTGTCCTGGGCATTCTCTGTCACCATCCTGCTTCTTGGGATAAATATAAGGGAGGATAAAACCCCATAGATAAACCTAAACCACCAGAAACCAGAGCCAGAGTATAAATACCTGTCTTCCCATACCTGAGGTGCAACCATCCGAGGCCCACTTTCCAGGACTCCTCAGAGGACTCCCAGGAGAATGGAGCCCTAGTTTCCCACCTTGCTGACCAGCTCAATATAACACCTTTGAGCTGTCCTACCTTCCTTCTCTGCTCATCTCATCCTAGTCCCTTGGTACTGTTTCTTCAGATTTGTTCCCAAAATAAATGACCTACATGCAAATGTCTGCCCTGGCCATTGTTGGCACCCGTCCCCATCCCCAGAACCTAGACTGAGGCAGTGGAATCGTTCTAGTATGGCTGAAGAGTGTGGGGGTTATTATTTTTACAATAACCACTTTATAGACATTCCTGCGGTATCTGGAAAAGTAGTAGGCAAGAAGTGAGGAGAATGACTTCTTGTTTGGCCTTGGGCAGGTTATTTAACCATGAGGTTTAACTGGCAAAGCTAAGATGATAGTTAGAAGAACACTTGTTGGTAAGTCTGCAGGATCCTGCTAGCTGCTTATAGGACTGCTGTTCCTGGTATCTAGTAGAAGGTGCTGGGAATAGCAAGATAGCCCTTAAAGTTAGAGGTACAAAGAGAGTGGCTGAGAGTTCCAAGGGAAGGACTGGTGGTGGGACTTGGGGCAAGACTTAGTTATTTGACCTGAGACCTAAGAGGGAGACTTGAGAGTGATGAAGAGGCCCATTCTAATTCATAATGGGTCGACATGCAGGAGCACAGTGTTAGAATATTTACGTGCCCCCCACCTTGTGTCACCCAGTTGTCTGGTTTTTATGCAAAGTTCCACCTTGTTAGGCTGGAACTTGTTAATAAATTACATCAATCTAATTGGTGAAACTGAAAATGGGGAGCAGTGCCAGCTTGGAGGGGAGGGAGAATAGGAAGGTGGGAAACCAACTGAAACCTTTACAAGCACAGGCTGGTTGTTCACCACAATTTATGTGTCCTTGCACAGCTCAGGGTGGGACTTGGAGTCTCAGGGGTTAGCTATGGCAGTGATTTAGGGCATAGGCGGTGATACATTTTCTGCCACAGTAAAGCACAGATGTTCAAGAGCTGCTTAAATCCTTTCTCTTCACTGATACCCCAAGGGAACACTTAATGAATGATGTTTCCCTTAAGAAGAAGAATAATTAACAATAGCTATATTATTCATATTAATTTATAGTTACTGGTTGCTATAATTAATGCTATTTATGAAAATCATCATAATTAATATCATTTTACAACTCACAAAGTATTTTCCCATCCATTTTCTTATTTGAGTCTTGTAACACCCCTTGGGCTTAGTTGGGGCAGATGATGTTCTCTTCACTTTATAGGAGAGGAAACTGTGGCCCAGGGGAAAAAAAATTAATCAGACTTCAGTACATCACATTTTCCAATAGAGAATGCTGTCTGTGAGTATGCAGAAATATGTGTTTATTACAATGTTTTATATCTCCATACAAGAGCAGCAAGTTCTCTTGATTCCCCGTTGCCTTCTGTAATCATGGTGCCCTGCCATTCCTTGTTGTGACCCATTACATGAATTTTACATGTTAAAGAAATCTTTTTCTTAGTAATGCCACAATATTTCATAGTTAGTAATGCCCTTTGAGATAAAGATGAGATGTCTGATAGAGACATTAGTACCTTGAAAGCATCTTGGGCAAAAGACCTAGTGGCCTTAGAGAGCTTCATCAGACTGGAAATTCAGACTCTGAGAAGAGAGCATCTCCCTGTCTTATCATTGCTTTTCCATTTTTAGTTCTCTTTGAGCATGGGACCTGAGGGGAATCTCTCATTTTCACAATCTAGGCCATATAGCCCGACACATGCACACACACATGTACACACACACGTATATTGAGCCTTTTAAAACACCATATCCCAGAAGCATCCACTCCTTCCTGTTATATACATCGAGCTGCTTTTACCCAAAATATGTTGAAAAGAAAAAAGTTCCTGGCTGGATCAATGCCAGAGTCTGTCATTATTCATTGATGTGTTTACTCAAAAATATTTATGGAATACTTACATGGTCAGGCTCCAAACACGTTTCTAGGGAAACAGGAACAAATCAGACAAAGTTCTTGCTGTCATGAAGCCTCTATGTTCTAGGGAGACAAACAATGAATAGACACATACACATAAAAGGTACTGTTAGATGGCGGTGGATATTATTAGGAAAATAAATAAAATCAAGATGAGGGGATAGGGTGACCAAGAAAGGTCACAGCAGTATATCCAGGATAAGAAAATCACAAGGCTGCTTTACGTGATATAAAATGTGAAATCCATATTTAAGGCAGGGAGCTCACAAACAAGGAAGCCGAGTGTCTTCCTGCGGTAGGTGACAATCTAGGTGTCGCTCCAAGGGCCTGGATCACAGCAGCATAAGCAGGTGACGTTGTCAGCATGCCTGGGGTAGATCAGGTCCAGGAGGAGTGAATTCACGCTGGTGAAATTCACAAGAAATTGACCAACACAATACAACAGATGCCATTAAGTTGCTCTTTTTGGACAAAAAGACATTTTAAGTGAGTTCTAGGACTCAGAGAAGGTGGCAAGTGAGCAAGTCACTAGGGCAAAATAAGCTATGATCTTAACAGGTGATGCCATTATGCATTTCGCCTGTTACTAGAAGGACAGTTTACTCCAATAGCTGTAAAATTTAATGCTCGTCTATCAGGGCACTCTGTTTTGTTGTGCTGTTGCTATTACTGAAGATATTCTAGTTTCCCGGCTGATGCTTTACCTAAACTCATGCAGACACTAGATACTATCTTGGCATTTAACCTCCTAAGACAAGTCCAACCAAGTTGAGGAGATTATACTAACTGTCCACTACAGAGACACTCACATCACACATACGTGATCATCATTGCATTGTCACTGTAATATTTTATTTTCACTTCACTCTGCCTCTAAATCCTAGGGCCACCTCCTTGTATATTTCCTTGCCTTGAGCTCTAAGAAGTTTGCTTATTTTTCCCAAACCTGCTCATAATGTCCTGGACCTGTGGCAGTGTTATTGCCCTGTCCTCCACTCTTACTGATTCTGAGTGTAGGGTAACAGCACTGATGTGTGGAGTCCACAGGTGCAGACTTCATCAGCGCTCACTGCCACGGCCACTTGCTCCCTTGGCAGCCCTGATGAACTCTGATGTTTGAATGTTTTAGGAGGTTCGCGTGGGTGTTGTTATCACACAAAAGCACACACACATGCACACCTAACAATACCCACCGACTCCCAAGCTCACAAGCACACACACGCACCTGTATCTTTAGCTGCTGATTCCTCTTTCTGTAGTATCAGTCTCTCTTCCTTGCCCCTTGCAACTCCAAAAAAATGTCATAATCCTTACAATGGTTTGTGAACACACAGAGCCTGTGAGATCTCTTCAGTTACTTTTATTTCTTAAGTGCAGGACTGGAGACATTTATTTCCTTTTCCTTGTGTTTTCATCCAAAGAAAGAAAAATCCTTCTAAATAAATGCATCCTCAGTATTTTTCAGTTTCCTTATCTGTCAAAAAGAGGTAATTTTACCCCAGTCTACCTCACTGAGATTTTATAAAAGCTAAAAAATAAATGAGGTGCAGAGAAGTTTAAACAAAGCCCTCAGATAACCTGAGGAATTTGAACTTGAACTGGTATTAGTGGAAATTTCCTTTTCTTAGCATGTATGTGTTGCTTCCAGCAGGGAAATCCCGGCGGTAAGACCCTGGAGGAGAGACGCTCCAGCCTGGATGCGGAGATCGATTCCCTGACGAGTATTTTGGCTGATCTTGAGTGCAGCTCCCCCTATAAGCCTCGGCCCCCACAGGTTAGTGCTGTTCATAAATGTCTCTCCACTCTTACCTGAAAGAACAAGCTCCACGGTCTAGCCCTTTCATTCTTTGTCTGAGCCAGTGGTCTAAGTTGTCTTTTTATTTAATATCCACGTATGTTAGTTAACTGCCAGAAATTTCCTAAAGTGACTTTATGAGTACTTTCCTTGAAAATCACACAGTGTTATATAAAATATAAACAAGTAACTCCCTTCTCATTCTGGTCCCCTGGTCTTTTTCTAGCTTTGCCTGTAGGGATATTTTGTTACGTTTTGTTAAGCTATTCACAAGTATGACTTAGCTTGAGCATGGGATGTTGAGATAAGGGACTGTCTTTTGTAATGAATTACTTATGTTAGATATTGAGGTGGTTTCCTTTCTTCTTGTTGTTATAAGCAAGGCTACAAGAAGCCTACTTGTATATATTTTCTTTGGAGCTGTTTCCCATCATCAGACTCCTAAGTGTAGGATTCTTCCAATAAGACCACTTTATTTACTTTCTTTCCAAAGATTCTGAATGGCTTATATTGGCACCAATTTGAATATATCAGTTTTCCCTCAAATTTACCAGAATAAGTAGTAGCAATTAATCTGTGGGGTTTTGTTGTTGTTGTTTTATTTTGTTTTGTTTTATTGAGACAAAGTTAACATTCACTCTGTTGCCCTGTATAGAGTGCTGTATGACGTCATAGGTCACAGCAACCTCAAACTCTTGGGCTCACGTGATTTTCTTCTCTCAGCCTGCCAAGCAGCTGGGACTACAGGTGCCCATCACAATCCCTGGCTAGTTTTTCTATTTTTAAGAGAGATGGGTGTCTCACTCTTGCTGAGGCTAGTCTCAGATCCCTAAGCTCAAGCAATTCACCTGCCTTTGCCTCCCAGAGTGCAAGGATTGTAAGCGTGAGTAATCTGTATTTTTTTAAGTGCAAATGGTGCCTTGGTATCAGTTTTACCTGGCATTTTTTACTACTTTGGGGATTGGCTATTTTTCTCTGTCTTTGCTCATTATCTGCATTTTAGAAGCTGATTTTCCACTGTTAGTGATCCTTCCCTATCTTTGAAGTCTTGAGAGGGTCATGGTAAATCTGTTTCAGAACCTCCTCAGAAGACATCTGTCAAAACTCTAGATGCAAACATTGGACAGGCCTTATTGCATAGCATTTGCTTGACTAAGTGACAGTGTGCACAGCACTCCAAGTCCCTTTCCCATTCTCGAACGGCAGCAGCTATATTAACAATGATCTCTTGCATAAATTACAAACCAGTCCCTTTCTGTGCTGTCAGTCATTTCAGCTTAGCTGCACATGAGCTTGCAGTACTTCCTTCCTTAGATACAGTTTTCTAAACATCTAATGGGGCTGCCAGCTATGTGCGGTACAAGGCAAACCGTGCTAGAGCTTGGCTGCTCCTTAGCTATCTACACTCTTGGCTGCACCAGCTCTGTAAATATGTGCTGAGCTGCTAGAATACAGCAGGCACTGTGGTCCTTCCAGAGAAGTAATGGGGACAGGAAAGTGGATGGTTAAAAGAAAGAGAAGGAGGACTCAGTTGTCATCTTCTGATAGCCCATAATGTCATAGAAATTACATTAAATTAAAGTTACAGCCTATATTGCAGAAGTACAAGGAAGAGAGTGATACATTCTTTTAAGGTTAAAGGTTACAGAATCTAAGAATTCCTTCTTCTTTTTTTTTTTTTTTTTGAGTTGGAGTCTCACTATGTCGCCCTTGGTAGAGTGCTGTGGCAATACAGCTCAACAGCAACCTCAAACTCTTAGGCTTAAGTGATTCTCTTGCCTCAGCCTCCCAAGTAGCTGGGACTACAGGTGCCTGCTACAACACCTAGCTAACTTTTTGTTATAGTTGCCATTGTTGTTTAGCAGGCCCAGGCCAGATTTGAATCCGCCAGCCCTGGTGTATGTGGCCAGCGCCCTAACCATTGAGCTATGGGCACTGAGCCAGAATCTAAGAATTCTTATCAGGAAACTTAGATATGTTCAGCTGGAGAGTTGCGTGAGACAGTGTTTTGGGACCCAAGATGGGTAAACAGCCAGAGCCACAGGGCAGCAAGTGCCAGGCAGCATTTAGGGAACTCAAACAACTTGGTGGCTTCAGATGAGGCTGCTGAAGGCGTAAAGTGGACTATAGGTCTGGAGGGTTTTCTACTGACAGCCTCTGGACAAGCTTGAAAGTCAGATCAAGACGCCAGCCCCTGACTTTTGTAGAGTGTGGGATTATTGGAAGGTACTCATTCAAGGAAAAGCTAAAATTCATTATGACAAAGGAACACAGGAAACGAAATCAACTCTAGAAAAAGACAGAAGAATGGGCCCAGGTGAGAGAAATAGTCTCCAGCAGGCTGTGCTTACTTCAGAGTTTCCCGCCATTGTTCAACAATTTTTCAGTTTGAATCAAATATGTGAAGCCCAGTTTCTGAGGACAGCTAGGCTACTGCCTTGCCACTGGACTTGGCTGTATTATACCCAATGCAAATATGAGTTCCTCTCTCCTCCTCTCCTCCCCTCCCCTCTCCTCCCTTCCCCTTCCTAAATTTTTATAACCTAATACTATTTATTGAAGAGATTATGTATTAAGGCTTTTTCTTAATATAGTCTTTATTCTTTAAGACTGTGTCTATACATGCCTCCCACAAGCCACTGCATTTTAATAGATTTATTCAGTAGTGACATTCTGTTTGAACATCATCTGAGCACACACATTCACAGTCATCAACCAGGGCAGTGCTGATCATGAAGCACTTTCACATATATTTTCACTTGGTTGAGTTAAAGGTTTCTCAATTCTGAGATATATACATTGTGTGGTTATTTTATGGATGAGGAAACTGAGACTCATCAAGAAGAGAATTGAATTATTTTTTGCCATGTGACTACTATGTGAGTACAAGTGGATGTTAGATTTAGGGCTTATTTTAATTTCTAAAACCTGACTGAGGCTGTCAGGTTTTATTTGTTTTGTTTTTATGTTTTTCCCATTGACAAAAACTATGAAATCAGTCATGTGAGGAATAGTGTCCTTTGAGTATTTCTTTCATAAGAATAAAAAAACATTTAGAAGGTTAAAAAAACAGTGATGATGATCCCTAAGTAGAATAAGTTCATAATTAGGATAAAATCTGCTTTCCATGTGCCTGCTCCATTCAGAAATGAAAGGATGGTCCATTCTAATTCTTTTTCATTATTCTAAGTTAGGAAAGCAAGAGTTAATTGGGAAACACAGCTCATCCTTCTGAATTATCTTCACTCTGGTGGAACTGAATTAGATGTGGTAGTATTTATTGGTTAACATAATTATATGCTGTGAGAGCAATAATCACATACTTAATATATTAAATATATGTGCCAAGAGAAGATGTCTACAGTAGTCTGTGTTGTATTGTAATTAAAAGGTACTTCAAGAGTCCTAGAAATGTGGACTGTTAATGCCCAACTTTGATGTTTCCCTTTTTTGTCCAAAGCAAATTTGAGAATCTGCTGAGTCATCTGAATACTTAAAGTAGGCTAGTAGGCCTGTCATTTCTCATTATAATCAAGCCTGTATTGTTGATTAAACATACCCCTCAATCACTTCTGTAAGCTGCTTTGATGCAGGGATCTCAGGTAAACGATATGTATGTGGAATGTTCGTACGCTAAGAGGTCCCAGGGAACTCCGTTCACATAACAACCTGGAAAAGTGACCCCTTAGAAAATAGTTTTACTAAAGCGTTTCCCTCCTTTTATTCAAGGAACATTTTTTACTCCCGGGTATCCTGACTTTGGTTGTTTGCTTCTTTATCCACGTGTTGGTTTGGAAAACGGCTTCATTCCACATGTTTGCGTATTCATTCCGCCAGTCACCTACCGTTTGTTGAGATCCCACTCTGAATTAGTTACTGGAGATACTAAGCTTAGTGTCAACATGTCCTTGCTGTAGAGTAAGTCTTATTCTTATGGAAGAGGGAAGCATATATGTAATCCAGAGTGACACAAAAAAGGTTTCCGTGTGCTACTTATCAAGTGGCTCGACCATGTGTTCAAGTTGCCAGAAGATGAAAAACAGGAAACCCACATTATACCTCACATCCGTCAGTGTCAGGGAGAACCGCATGGGACAGGGAGCATCTGCGTTCACTTGGCTTCATGTGTTATGGGACAGGCCTGGAATTCAAGGCACAAGAACAACAGGAACAAGAAAGTCAAGGAATGCTGAAAGTGATAACTTTGAAGAATAAAGTAGTTTAATAGATTATGAGGAGTGCAACGGAGAATGACAGTTGGAAAGAAATCACATGTCCTTTGTGCCTAAGTACCCTCAGTATGCCCACGGGCTTTCATAGTAGGAAGAGACCGCAGTGTTTCTGGCTGTGCTGGGTTAGAGTCTGACACCTGTAGCATTTACAAGGTGTATAAATATGCATCCACCGCACAGCGTAGATATGTGCAATTAAACTCCCTTAGTGCGTGATACTAGAGTTCCCCAACACTTAAAGATGTATATCATAGGGAATGGTTTTAGAAGAACACACGTGAGAAGTCTGAAGTGGTCCTGAGGTGAACCACAGCTCCCCCAGGATCATAGACTTATCAGCTCAGGAGAGAGACGTCCAGGTCATGTGGCCCAGTCTTTACAGAAAGCCGTTTTGGACCAGAGAGGAAAGAACATTGCTGAAGGGGTCTCTGAGGCAGTCTTAATGATTATTTTTATTTTCCCTAACCCATGACATAATGGTGCTCTGCGATGATAACAGCAACCAAGGGACAGCTTGGTTACCTTTAATGTCACAGTGAATTTATTCTGAAATGTCTTTTATGGAACTTTCTTTAAAATAGGCCTTAGACATGTTAAAAAAAAAAAAAAAAAAAAAAAGGTTAGCTATGTGTAACAGTAAGGTAAACAGAAAATTTACGACAGTACAAGATGGTCATGAAGTTCGTGTGCAAGTTAAAATGGTGTGTGATTTAAAACTGCACACACCTTTTATGGCCACCCTGTATGTTATCCTTAAGCTTTTTTTGTTTGTTTGTTTGTTTGTTTTAATTAAATCATAGCTGTGTACATTAATACATGGGGCACCATGCACTGGTTTTATATACAATTTGAAATATTTTCATCAAACTGGTTAATATAGCCTTCCTGGCGTTTTCTTAGTCATTGTGTTAATGTCCTCCTTAAGCTAATGTGTATATAAAGCCCTCCCATTGATACCATTTACTAGTATATGTCCAGCTAAGGCTGTTTGGACTACACAGGGGACTGAAATTGTGTCTATTTCTATAAAGACAAGGGATCAGGGACAGCACCTGTGGCTCAAAGGAGTAGAGCGCTGGCCCCATGTACCAGAGGTGGCAGGTTCAAACACAGCCCCAGCCAAAAACTGCCAAAAAATGCCAAAAAAAAAGAAAAAGAAGACAAGGGATCAGTTAATGGACACGAAGTATTTTTCTCTTCTCTTGACAGAGCCAGAGGTAGAGTTTTTGGTCTCTTAGTGGAGCGCCAGTGCAAGGCTAAGTTTCGTAGGGTTGGAGCTGGTACCTGGATGACTTGGAAGAATGTTCAATTATCTTATATTAATATTTCATGGTGACTGAGGGAATAGCAGTTTTTTTAGTCATGTTGCTTTTCAATTGACTGAGTGGAATTTTACTGTCCTCATTTAGACTAGTATGATACTGTGAAATAAGAAATATATGAATATACATTGGTCTTTGCCCTTGATTCCTGACACAGTAGTGTTTCAAAAATATTTGTAATTTTTAAGTGGTAGGGGTGCTAAGAACATCTTTTGTTTTAATATTATTTTGTCATTAACTCCAGTTCCTGACACAAAGCCTCTAGATCCCTTGGCATTTCCTGACTGATAGAAGCATCTTTTGTTTTAATGAGAGAGCCCTTGTGGGGGGCCTCCTGGATTCAGCCTATTCACCAGAAAGACCAAGCCATGATTAGAAGCTTGGAACTTTTATCTCTACCCCTATCCTCTTGGGAGAGGAGAGGAACTGGAGATTGAATTATAATACATCAGACCTATGTGTTTTGAAGCTTCTATGAAAACCTCTGAAGAATGGAGTTGAGAGTATTAACAGGTTGGTGAACATATCCGTTTGCCTGGAAGGTGGTATACCCCAACTCCATAGACAGAAACGTCTGTGCTCAGGGCCCTTCCAGACTTAGCCCTGCTACCTCTTCATCTGACTGTTCATCTCTATCCTTTATCTTGTCCTTTATAATAAACTGATAAATATGTTTCCCTGTGTTCTGAGACGGTCTAGCAAATCATCATACCCATGAAAGGGATCATAGGAACCCCCAATTTATAGCTAAGCTGGACAGTAACCTGGTGGCTCCCTACTTGTGATTGACAACATAAATGGGAGCAGTTAAGACTGAGCCCTTCACATGTGGAGTTGATGGAACTCTAGGTAGATAGCACCAGAATCAAACAGACTTGAATGACCTCCATTCAGAGGCAGGGAATTGGTTGATGTGTGAAGAAACCCCACACATTTGATATCAGAAATGAAGTATTCTGTGAGAAGTATACAGAAAACAGGTGAGTTTTTCCTTTTCAACTTACATGAAAAAATTTAGAGAGATTTTGGGGCCCTGAACAGCGTGGAGCATATTTTGATAGCCTAGTTTCCAAGTTTTCATGAGAGGAGCAGTTTGTCCTCAAGTGCACTTGGTCACTTCTTTAGACAGAGCTCCATTTGTGTACCCCTGTCCACATTACCAGCTGAACCTCCTTCTCATTATTTCCAAATGGGCAAGGTAACTACAATTTATTCCCCCTTTGCCCAGAGATACAATACTGTTCTGGAGCTACAAGAAATACGATGTTGGCTCAAGGCAGCAGTTCTCACAATCCTTCCCGTTTCACTTGGGGATTGTGAGTTTGTGTCTGGAGTTTGCTTTAAAATTTTAAGACTTTAAAGATTTGGGGCTGATGCTTTTTGAATGCCGTTTATTCTATAAATGGCATATTGAACTTCTTCACTTACAGCATTCAAAAATTATTGTAATTTCTTAGTCTGTTTGGAAACTTAGTTCATAAATGCTCCGTGGTCATATGGACATGTTTTTAATTGCAACCCCAGTATTCCCACACTGGGTTCCTTTTAAGGAGCAGTAACCTATGAAGCGATCTGAGAAATTACTTCATGTGTGTATGTTGCACTGAAGGCTTTGTACTGGGAATTCATGTGGCCGTAGGGCTTGGATGCAAAGCACTCAGGGTGAGTCATGTGGTGCTCTGGATCTTCTATTCTCTGATGCTCTGTGTTCCAGCTTGCAAAAGCCGTGAGCTGCAGGGGAGATTATTTAGTAATTAAATTTTTAAAATTTCATATTATTCAGTACAACCCAAACATGCAGGCTTCTGGGAGATGAAAGCTACAACATGCTGGTGCTATGTGATGAGACATACACTGTCCCTGCAGACTAAGGATTTTGCTGTTTTCTGGGTAGGCTTCTTGGGAATTGAGATCAGAATAGGATATTACTCTGTTGAACAAGAAAATAGGTGTACATAGCATTACCGTCCTCTACTCCTATTCTTCCGGGGAAAAATTTAGCAGTGTTCCATAATTTGCAAAGAAATGAGTTTGTCTCTATATTTTCACTGTCTGCTTAATCATAGCTTTCTTTGAGAGCTATGGTAAAAGTTGATTATAGAAACCTCATGTATAAGATATTAACTGGGGATGCAGTAAAATCTGATGCTCAAATATCCTTTAAAAGAAAAAGGGATCTAATTCTTTGTATTTCGCATGTTTTGTTTAGAGGATCTGTGTTATTTTGAATTTGTCTGTACCTGCCAGAAAGCATCAACAGTTAAGTAACAATGCGGTGGGAGTGGAGGAATGGTTAGCTGACTCAGAGTTGCATGGGGCAGCTTTTACAATGGGCAATTAATTTTTAGATTGTATATAATTGCATTTCAATAATATTTATACCTCTTCTTTCTGTTTTAGAAGATGTGTTTGTGTCATCTGTGACAAGCATAATCAAAGTTAGCTTTAAATAAACTTTGTTTTCAGTAGCATGAAAAGAAACATTTTCTGAGTGAAAATTTAGCCTGAATGTCTATCTTATATTGCATCTCTACAAAACTTTTATATAAAAATGTCCATTTCACATGGCACAGTGGAAGAGTCTGCCTTGAGTGTAGGTTAGCTCCTGGCGGTGCTGAGGAGCAGTGCCCTGGAGCACCCACCTTCTGCGGTGCTCTGGCCATGGTCCTGGTAGCCTTTAACTGTAATGTTTGTTAGACCTCAGGGAGTCCTTGGCTCAGAGATGATCTGTTACCATGCATGCAACCATTCAGTCTAGGCAATGGTTTAAAAAGAAACGAACAAAGGGGCCTGCTGAGTATCTTTATTTTACAGCAACTTCATTGTGGAAATAATCAGACTTACGTCTGTGCAGAAGCAAGCATTATATTTGCGAATTTAGTGTTCTCACCAGGACTGTTTTTTTCTTATTTCTTTCTTCCTCTCCCACTGTTTAAATATCTATTTTGGTAGTAGCTTTGGTCTAAAACCCCATGGTCCTTTTTTTTCTTTTTTTTTTTTATTAACTTAAAAAGCAAATAAAGAACAAAATAAAAATCTAGCTGTGTTTTCTACTCAAGATGACTTGATTTAACTGTGGCAAATACATAGTTGTGTTTTAAGATAAAGTCGTATCTCAGATAATCTATAGTCATTGTTTTACCCATTTTGACACTCATTTCTTTGTATGTTTTATATTCCAACTAAAGCATAATGATGATAAAGATGGTCTTTAGACAGAAGGTTGGAGGTGGTTAATAACCAATCCTACATATCGCATTTGTCATGGTGAGTAACCAGTTTGCCCTCCACACAAAATATCACATTGCAATTTAACTGCTATGGTTCTTTTCACACTGTGGAAAAATTGCCAGCAAAGTTTAACACTGCCTTTCAGTGCATACATTATGAATATAAAACTTTAGTGAATGTGTCATAATTTGAGCATAAACATTTTCCTATATCAATAAAGCCATAAACTGGAATTATATTAAAATAAAAGATGCAAATTGGTCAGACACTGCTGTTGAGCCACCCGTTCCAGTTTTCATTTATAAATGCAGACAGAGCCATTTGTAAGTACTTGAATTTGTCTCTCTGGTTTGGACCCTGGGCTCATACCCAAATATGAGTTATAATGTCATGTTTAGATTCAAGGCAATAGAAGATTAGTTTGCATTTCATTGTCCAGAATCTGACATTATTACTCAAAGGTAAACTAAAAAATTTTGGAAATTTTACCGCACAGAGTATGCCTCTTAGAGTTATTGTAATGTAAAAGTATGAAATGTCTTTAGCTTGAATAGCAAAGAAATAATTGAGATAAATTCTAGACTATAAAGTCCCCAAGGCAAGATTATCATTTGTTTTCTGGCATAGAAGAGGCACACAAATTTGTGTGTGCTGAGGAAATAAATTAATGTCATCATCTAAACATCTCCACTATAGAAATAGGCTACAAAATCCAATCTGGAATTGATGTGGAGTCAGTGAATGGCAAAGTTATGACTGTTTTCTGATTTTTCTATATTGAAAATGTATTTGCATTAATAAAAGATAAATGCAGCTGAGGTGAGTGATTTTTTTTTTTTTTTATTTACGAAAACCAACCTAATGATAAGTATTGGTTCATCTAAAAATTTCAGTTTTACCCCTTTGTTGCCTTATATCACTTGAAGGTAGTGCACTTTGTTGAGAAGATGATGTCATCATGAGTTATAATTCAGTATTATAACCCTTTCTTTTATTATGGGAGTAACATAAAAAATAAACATCAGGCTGGGTGTGGTGGTTCATGCCTATAACCCTAGCACTCTGGGAGGTGGGTGGATTGCTTAAGCTCGGGCTTTGAGACCAGCCTGGACAAGAGTGAGACCCCATCTTAGTAAAAATAGAAGAACTCGCCAGACTTTGTGGTGGACGCCTGTAGTCCCAGCCACTATGAAGGCTGAGGCAAGAGGATCACTTGAGCCCAAGGGTTTCAGGTTGCTGTGAGCAAGAACACTACAGCACTCTCCCCAGGGCAACAACAACAACAAAAACCTAAAAACAGAAAAGAAATAAGCATCCAATCTGTATCCTCTACAGACCTGATGAAAACAAGGGACCATCTTGTTACTTTTCTTAAATAAAGATCAATATGATAAATTTTTTGACACAGTAATAGAAGACACAAGGGTAGCTGACTGATGAAATGATACATGCTTCCTTTCTGTAGAGAAAATAAAGGCCTTGAAATTTCATTATCTGACTCTTGCTGTGACTGCCCAGCTTCATTAGGGGAAGCCGCTTAGCTCCCTCTCCTCCTTCCTTTACCAAGTTATTTCTCATACCTCTTGGCCTGGTATTTGAAATGTGATCAGTATATGCCAATTTTAAGACATTTCAAAATGAATTAATTACCTAAGTAAGTCATGCTTTTTAAAGGCAGACAAACTTTGTATCTATACACGTATACGTGCCTGTGAACATCTTTAAAATGCATATAAACTTAAGACTTTTTTTTTTTTTTTTTAAAGACAGTATTCTAATTCTAATGGATTCTTGGCTAATATTGATGGTAAATAATGGGTCCATTAAAGTAACATATTCTGCTTATGTAAATAAAATACAAGATTGAAAGTGGGTTAAAGAGATAGAATATTTATTTGTTCCTTTTAAGAAATGTAATGTCTTTGAAAGCATGAGGCACTTATAGTCAGATGTGTAAGCTCATAACCTGAATCATTTGTGAAGTGTCTTGAACTCTTTCTGATTCCATCTTGATGTTGTACTGCTTATATGAAAATACTGGAAAATGTTATTTCTTAGATACTGCCAGAGGTGCTAAGCTTCTTAGCACTAAGGAATCTCCCTGGCCCTCTCTACCCCAGCTGATGGAATTATGTTTTATTTCCCTAATGGCCAACTTATGTTAACTTGATGCTTACCAAGGCAGTCAAAGTCAGGAAACAATTTTTATAAACAGCATCCTGGATGACTTAATATTCTATGTGATACTAATTTTAAAGCTCCTTTTCTCATCAGCCAGTCTAGCAGGGCTAACGTTATGATGTTTAACTTTGTTTATGGGAAAGCTTACTTTTATAGTCACTAGTGGATTAGACCTCACAGCCAGCAAGTGTTGGGGTAAGTGGGTGGGTAGGGGGAGGTGGGGAAGTCAGGGTGGTCTGTTTGCAGCTGCACGAGCAACTTTCCTGGAATAACTTGTGAAGGTAGGGTGTGGACAGAGATGCTATTCAGGATTATCACCTTTGTACGACTACTGATCGTATTTGATGAGTGAAACATAAAGAAACAGTCGAACTTATGGCCAAAGAGATGGAAGACAGGCTGATATATATCTTGACAACAGTGACTAGTTAACTAAGGTGACTTGTTGAGAAGGGAGATGGTGTTCAAGAAAGTGGCCATTGTGCATGGATTTTATAGCGCTGTTTAAATGCTCTGTTGTATTCATTGCTTGCCTTGTTTGCTTATGTATTTCTTTATTTCACTATTAATTGAAGATAAGTCTCTGTTGGTTTGTTGAAAGATATTAAAGAAGATCTAAATATCTGGAAAAAATCACATGTTCATTGCGTAGAAGACACAATGTTATTTAGTGGCGTGCTCCCCAATTTGATCTACAGATTCAAAGTAATCTCTATCAGAATCTCATCTGGCTTCCTAGTAGGAATTGGCCAGCTGATCCTAAATTTCATATGACATTCAGAAGACCCAGAATTGCCAAAAACATCTAAAAAGAAAATGAGGAAAGTTAGAGGAACTCCCATTTCCAAACTTCAAAACTTACTAGAAAGTTACTGGAGTTAGGCAATATGATAGATACATTGATGGAGTAGAATTGAAAGCCTAGAAATAAACCATTGTGTTTATGGCTATTGTTCTTCAGTAGGGTGCCAAGACACTTAAATGAAGAAATAATTATTTTTTCAACAAGTGATAATGGGACAGCTGGACAGCTATATTCAAAAAGGGTGGAGTTGGGCCTCTACCTCATATCATATGTAAAAAATATATATTCATTAACTCCAAATGGATCAAAGACATAAATGTAAATGTTAGAAATGTAAAACTTTTAGAAGAAAACATGGGAGTAATGATCATGACCTTGGATTAGTTGGTGGTTTCTTAGATGAAACACCAACAACACAGAAAACTAAAGGAAAAAATGGATTTCATCAAAATTAAACACTTTCGTGCTTCAAATGACATACACCATCAAGAAATTGAACCAGCAATCCATGGAATTTGCAAATCATATATCCATTAAAGGGCTTATATCTAGAATGTATTAATATTAAGATTCACTTAATGAATGGGCAAACCAATGTGGTGTATCCATAAAGTGGAGTATTATTCAGCCATTTAAAGGAGTGAAGCTCTGATGCATGGTTTAGTGTAGATAACCTTAAAAACATTATGCTGTATTTAGTATAAGAAGCCAGACATAAAAGGTCACATATTTTATGTGACCATTTCTTTGAATCAGTAAATCCACTGACACAGAAAGATTAGTTGTTGCCACTGCCTGGGAGAGGGTAAAAGACAACTAATTGGTATAGTGTCTTTTTAGGGAATGTTCAAAATATTCTGGATTTAGGTAGTGATATTGCTTCACAATTCCTTCAAATGTACTGAGAACCAATACATTTTACTTTTTAAAGTGTAGATGTTATGTTATGTGGATTATATCTCGACTAAAATGTTTTTATAAAGGTTCTATTTTGAGCAGTTTGCCTGTAACATACAGATGACGTTGGGAATGGCCCCCACTCTAAGGAAGCTAGTAGGCTATAGGGGGGAACCTGTAAATTAACAATTACATTCATGAATATATGTTTTAAGGAAGGTGCATATATAGGATGCTGTCTGAATAGGAAGGGGGGGAATTTGCCTGGTTGATCATGGAAGCTGTTGCTACCTTTTACCTTATTTGAGTAGCAGTCACCTACAGAAAGGGTTGGATTTCTGTACTGCTCAAGAACGTAGAGTGAAGACCAATATTTAGAAGCTGAAGAAGACAGTCAGCAATATAAGATCAATATTTTTGCATCAGAAATAGTAGAGTACCTTCATTGGAGTCATTTGAAATGACACTCTGGCATTTACAGGGTGAATTATTTCACCTCTTTCAAAGTCACTGCTCTGAGTTGATAACACATCTCAGAGTTGATCTGAGGACCACATGGAATAATAAGCATGTTTAATATGAGAATACACTGCCTTGTACATAATAAACACTGTTATTACTGATGCTTTCACCACCATCATCATTATCAAATGAATTTTGGCAGCGGTGCTAGGAAAGGAATTCAGGCAACAGATGGGAGAATTGATTGGAACGAGGCTAGGATTTCGTGGTACTCTCATTTTTGGTTACAGAACTCCAAGAACTCTCATTCTTGGAGTTTTCTGTACCCTGATGTAAAACTTGGGGGGAAAAACATGAAAAAAATGACAGAAGACCTTCATTCTGTTTCAAGCCCCCACATTGACTATTTATGTGCCTGAGGCAAACTATTCAGCCTCAACCATAGCTTTGCACAGTTTGCCATATTTGGTAAAGTTGTCTCATTTATTGAAATCGTTACTGACAAGAACTTCCAATGACCTTGGAAGACAGTCCCTTTGAATATCAATAGAGCTCTGGTGATCACGGAGAAGAGTGCCAGACACAGGAGACTCAACTTAGAACACACCATCCCTTTAAAGCAAACAACACAAACACCTTGGTTAGACTTCTAGCTATACTTACTTAAGAAGTCTTAAGAGGTATAAATCATTGATGATTGGTCAAGATACCTAGTAAAGTCAATACCCTTTCCTGAGTTTGTTTCAATCTGCGTTTGTTTCAATTGGTTTGTAATAAGGACTTGTGTAAACAGAGGCTCTTCATGCCCCTTCTGCCTTTAAGTTGGTATGACATTTGTCCTGTATTAAAGAAAAAGACAATATTTATATGCCTTTCTGTGCTTTTGTTATTGCACTATAGAAGATTTTCGTTTTTAAATTGAGTTGGAGCTGAGAGGAGCTGTTATATGCAATCAGAGGAAAGTAGGTGCAAATGAAAGGACCAAGTTCATGTTGTTCAAGATAATTTGAACGCAACATCATTGTGTTAAGGATGATTTGGAACTTGTAGAGTTTAGGATTATCCAAGAGGCAGTACATCATAGTAATTTAAATCATGGATGTCGGGACCACACTACCCTGGATTCACATGCCAACTTTATCTCTTTCTGTGTGGCCTAGAATAAGTCACTTAAAGGTTTTGTGCCTCATTTTTTTCATTGCTGTAATAAAGATAAATATAGTATCTATCTCCTAGGATTGTAATGAAGACTAAATGAGTTGCCATGTTTAAAGCACTTAAAACAGTGTTTGGCATATAGTTAGCACTATATGCATTAGCAGATCTTATTGGGAGGTGCATGCTTATTCTTAAATTGTCTCAGTTATTGCTTCTGTTTAAAAAGATCGATTTATAAATTTGGTCTGTGATATCCTATCCAACTCTCTGAAGCAGATTACCTACCTCGTTTAAAATGGGCATCTTTCCTATGCTATATAAGGACCTCTAGCTGGTGCTTTTCCCGGCCCCTTGGGTTGTGCCAGTGGATTATAATGCCTGGATTTAAAAGCCAGAATTAGGACGAGGACCAGTATTGTCCTATCAACAGATGCAGAAATTGTCAGCATCTGTTTCTGTGGATTCCTAGGTAATCCCTCAAAATAAAAATCATGGCTCATGGATTATGAACTTATCTCCCCTTACTAACCTATTGTAATACCTCCCCTGCCCAGCTAAAGCATGAAAGGGTGATTAAAGGTACTGTTCAGAAGAATGTCCCCCAGGGCTTGTGAAACTCCATTGCTGCACTCCACCCCGTGTTTCTGATTCAGTGTGTCTGGACTAGTGCTCAATAACCTGTATTTCTAAGAAGTTCCCAACTGTGGACCACACCTTGAAAGCTTCTTGTCAATCAAATGTTTGTAAGCAGCACCCACTTCTTCCTTTCTCCCATCTCTACAGCTGTGTCCCCTGAAGGCTTGCTCTAGAGTCAACCACAGACATCAGTGGTATATATACTTTTTTTTTTTTTTAAGTTTTCTTATTTCAATTAATATGAGGGTACAGATTTTTAGGTTACACTGTTCTCACAAGGTAAAGTTCAAGTTGTAGACGAACCCTTCATCCAGGGTCATGCTGAACACCCTCACATTGTGCACATTGGGTGAGATCCCACCAATTACCCTTTCTCCTTCTGCCATTTGCCCCCACCTTGCTAGACTATGTTTGTGTTTTATTGTTCTTGTGGGCATGTAGTTGTTTATAGTATGTTGGTTTCATATTAGTATTGAGTACATTGGATATTTTTTCCATTCTTGAGATACTTTGCTGAGAAGAATATGTTTCAGGTCTATCCAGGTGAACATAAAAGATGTAAAATCTCCACCTTTTCTTATGGCTGAATAGTATTCCATGGTATACATATGCCACAGTTTGTTAATCCATTCATGGATTGGTGGGCATTTGGGTTGTTTTCATGACTTTGCAATTGTGAAATGGGCAGCAATAAACATTCTGGTGCCAATGTCTTTATGATAAAATGTGTATCTTCATTTTCTAAAGGAAAAAACTGTAGCTCAGAGAAGTGTCTTTCCCTGGTTACTTAGTACCTTGACATAACCTGGAAGAAGCCTTTAAAAAAATGGCAATGACTTTTACGTGTAATTCTTTTTAAATTTTTTTATTGACAATGCATAGATTTATGGCATAGAGCATGATGTTTAATATATGTAGACCTTGTGCAGCTGATTAACAGGTGTATTACCTCACATACCTATGTTTTTATGAGAACCAGTTGCTCTTAACAATTATATAGTACAATTGCATTTGCGATTCTTGACTAAGCCTTTAGATTTAGAAAACTGAATTCCAATTACATCTCTACCATGTTTGGAAGCATGAATGTCTATTGTCTTATCTCTCTGAACCTCATTTTTGTTGTCCATGATATTAATCCCTCGTCTGCTTATCATGTGTGGTCTTGTGAGAAGTAAGTTACAGACTGTGTATTAAAGTGCTTCATAAACTATGAAGTGCTATACAAATATTATTTTTCATACTCACCCCAGTTATCAGATGCAGTATCTTGTTAAACAGAATCTATTTTATGATAAGCACATCGTTCCCCTGCTCAGCTAGGGTAAATATTGACTTTTCTGTTTTCAAGGAAGAAATAGCGTATTATAAACTACTTGCCTTTGTACAGAATCTGTTTCCTTCCTATGTTGCTTTCTCTCCTGCTTTTTGAAGCAAATAGTAGAAGCTTGTCATTTAGCCATGTATGCATCCAAACACCTTTGTATATGTGAGATGTGGTTAGGCATATACTCACACATTATGTATTTTCTCCTAGTGTACTTTGATGTAAGATAGCCTACAAGTCCCATTTATTAAGAATGAAATAAATGAGTTGCTATTTTGACAGACAAGCTTTTTTTTTTTTTAACATTTTGCATTGGAAGGAGAATTGAGTCAAACCAAGAACAACAAACTCTTTCCCCAGTTGTGCAAGTAACAAGCTGTGTTAGGTAGGGCAGTATCTGACCTAAGCCTCAGGGGTCCCTTTGTAAATGAAGCTAGTTCTCTCTTATTCTTTTCACTCTCAAGCTTTAAGGTCTTAGAGGGATAGGCAGCATTTAGATGTTGCCTCTCACATGCTTGAAGAGGTCTGAACGTAGTATCCCCATTGACCTGGCTCTATTCTGGTGAGATGCGCTCCTTTTCATGCCTAAGGTCCGCCTGCTGTGTATAGCCCAGCTGGTAGAGTGGAGCGCCTCTGTTTTTCCTTGGGGCTGTGACGAGACGTCACCTAGACTCTCTAGGTTTCTTAGGGCTGTTTCTGTCGGTGTGATTGGAAATGGAAGAAGACTGTGTGATGTTATTCATCCCAAGGAATAGAGATGTTGAGGGGTTGGGGAGTTAAGAGGGGGAGAGACTTCCATGTTTTTTGTGAGTTTCTCCCTTCACTGGTCCTCAGAGGTTCTCCCTATTAATGCTGAAGAAGTATTCATTCTCTTTTGCAGTAAATTGCTTAAAAACCAAGCAGCCTAAAATATATGTTTTCTCATAATCCTCTGTCAGTCAGGAGTCTAGGTACAGCTTAACTGGATTGTCAACATATCTTCCCTCAGAGGGTTTCAACCAAGGTATTGGCTCAGAATCGGCATCTAGAAGCTCATCAGGAGAAGTGCTTGCTTCCATGTGCAGGTGGTTTGGGGCATGGCTTGGCTTCTCATAGGCTTGTGGACTAAGGGTCTTCGTTTCTAGCTGGCTGCTGGCATGTGGGCTCTCCTGCTGTGAGCAGATGGCAGGCAGAGTCTGATCCCAGGATGGAGGGTGTGATCATTTGCAACCTAAACGTGAAGTGACATCCCATCCCGTGGACCATATTCTGTTGGTTTGAAGTAAGTTACTAGGATTCGCCCATACTCAGGGAGAGGGCATTATATGAGGTGTGAATACCTTATTTAGGGGGTTTGATAAACCTGTCTACTATAGGAGATGGTGAAGTGAGACTTCCTGTTCACGGTGATTAACACAAATACCAATTTACTTGTAGAATCTGGTCCTGAGGAAGCAGAAGAGGCAGGTGGGCTATCAGGAGAAGAATGAAGGGAGCTGACAGATGTACAAAGAACTCCAGACTGTGAGAATGTTAGGTCTGAATAGGATTTTAGAGGTTGTTTGATATAACCACCTCATTTTCTCAAAGAGTTCAAGGCTTACAGCGAGCCTTGCATAGGCCAGAGATTGTGGCCAAACCAAGCGTTAGAACAGAGTCTTCAAACTCCTCACTTAGTATAGAAGGTTAGCTTGATATAATGGACATAGCTCCAGATTTGGATTTGCAACTTTTAATTTCCCTGTACTTAACTTGTGTAACCTTGATCAAGTTAGAAATAACTTGAGATATGCCAACGCAGCCTGTAGCATCAAGCCAGCACCGTTGTGTGCATGTGTATTTATGTTTGATGAACACACTAGCTTGCTTGTGAAAGTTCTGAAGGCCTTTGAGAAAAAAGAGTATGTTTGTATTTAAACTAATAATGTATAGTTTAAGGCAAAGCAAACAGTCCCTTTTGACTTCATGGGTGAATACCAGCTTGTATAAATGTAATTTTAGTCATCTATTGCTGCTTGATGAATGACTCCAAACTTAGTGATCTTTACTCACAAATTTGAAATTTGGTAGTGCTGCATGAGGGTAGCTTATCTGTGATCTGTAATCGGCTCGGGTGGCTTGACCTGGGTACAGAGCATTCACTGTCCAGATGCAGGCCTCATAACTGGCCTGTCGGTGCTGGGAGCATGACTGCAGCTGCACATCGAGTCATGGCTTCTCTTCATGTTGGTCTTTCACTGGCTTCTAGGGCTTTCTTACAGCTCAGTGGCTGAGTTCCAAGACCAAGTATCACAGGAGAGAAAAGTGGAAATACGTGCATTTTTATGACATCGTTTCAAAACATACATACGGTGTCCCTTCCAACTGTGCACTATTGTGTGTGGTCCACCTACGTTTAAGGACCAAGAACTAAACTCCACCAGTTGATGGGATTGTAGGCAGGTTCTAGAAAGCCATGTGTGTTAGAGATAGGGTTGTGGCCATATTTGGAAAGTATAAGATGCCATTGTATTGTATTGTGTTGCACTGGATCATTTTATTGCATCATATTATAATGGTTTATGTTGTATTTGTTTCTATTTGTTGAGTACTCACTGTCAGGCATGTAAATTCATTATTAAAGTTTACTTAATTCTCAGGACAACCCTGTTAAGAAAACCAAATTATGAAGATGTTAAGTAACTTGCCTAAGATCAAACCAGCTCCTGAGTGGCAAAGTTCAGATTTAAATCTAGACAATCTAGTTTGGAAGCCCATACTTTTATCCTATCAGCTTGTTTCTATGTATTTATTTATTTCTGTGTCTTAGATCATATCTATGCCATTCTCTTACCCATCACTATTCCCATCCCCATCTTTGTACCTCAAGGGTGTTAGACAGGGACTGGAGAACAGTCTGGGAGGGGAGGAATCATTCGCAGGAGAAGTATTACTCTGAGAGTGATGGGTCTGAACTTGTCCCTGGGTGCTCTATGGCCAATTCTAAAGGCCACTATAGAAGAATCATTTCACAGTTTCCATACAGAGTTTCTAGTGGCCGCCATGATTCCACCTTTAATTTAATAAGACATGTGGGACTCTGGGGAAATCTAGGGAAGGCAGCTGAGGAAGTGGAGATATTTAAAACAAAACAAGAAAATGAGAATTGGGGCCAATATTTGAACACTAATGAAAATGAAGGGCATTTATTCTTGTTCCACAAAAGTTCAGCTATCTGGTGTTCCATCTGGTGATCTAGTCAATTAACCCTTCCACATAGGGATTTTTTTTTTTTTTAATCAGAGTGAAGATTACAAATTGAGAAAAACCACAGTTACTTATGTGTAAGTTTATATGGATTATTAAATACATTTTTTGATGTAATGAACTGGCACAGGTCAAGTTTCTACTCCGTGTGTGTATTGCAGATTAGAATCTTGGAATGTAGGACACAGACGTGTCACACAGTGAAAGGAATATATGGCAAATATGGTGATGAATGTGTGAACACAGCTGTAGAGACTCAAAGAGGAAGATACCTTTCTCCCTGTACCTTTCTAGAGAAGTCAAGGAGGCTTTTCAACGATTTAAGCACACATATTCTATGTTGAGTCTGGTTGGAGCTCAGGAAATGGAGGGCAAGTGTCAAGAGGTCAGTCTGGAAAGGAAGTCATGGAGATGTGTTTCTGCAGATGCATTCCCTGCTTCTTCCTTCCTGTCTGCCTCATGTACACAGTGGTGACATGGAATCACAGTGCCAGGAATCACAGGCAGCAAGCAACAAGCACGCACAGTATAAACTGCTCTGTAATTCATCCCTCTGTTTGTCCTCAGTGCAAAACCTCAATGCTAGTAACTCATTTGAAAACTGTCAAGACGGGGGTGGGGAGTGGAAGGAGCTGGAAGGTCTCCCGTCCCTGCAGGTCACCCAGGCTGTCCAGGATCAGCGTTCTTCTTGCATCTAGCATCTCCTTTTTTATAAAGCTGTTGAGCCCGTCTTTACCAGTGTCATGTGGTGACGTTCGTGACGTGCCAGTGCTTTACTGCATACAAAATCATAATATACCGTCTTCTATACTTAGCATTTGTGCATTGGTTGCTCATCTGATGTAGGATGAAATTAGAGTCCAGAAAGATGAAATGTCTTGCCTTAATCTCGCAAAAACAAAACTAGAGAATTCAGTCCTGAAATTTCTGTCTTTTGCCTGCACATCCCAGGGCATTTCCAGTAAGGCAGTCATCCTCCATACCTGAGAGCGCTGTTCACATTCACTCCTTGCAGGAAGCTCCATGTGTGAAATGGCTCATGTGGGACAGTTGTGCTGATGGGAAGTGCTGAGGCTCTGGAGCGTGGCCGAACTCCGGCTTACTTACTGCAGAGAGTGCTCTGAGACTTCCGCATCTCCAGTGTTGTGGAAACCCCACCACTGTACCAAGCTGCTCTGCACGTCTCATCATGGGGACATCACTCTGTGCCCCTACATCTTACGATTAGGAAAGACCTACTGACCATTTTGCTGTCTGGAGAGGGAAGAGACCTCCTGTCAAAGTGGGGTCAAGCACAGCATTCTCCCACTGAGCCAAGTATGTGTTCCTGTGAATCAAACCTTAGCCCGTGAGAAAATAAAAGAAGCAGAAGATGAGAAGTGCATTGGGCAACCGTGAATGCCCATATGAGAAGTGCATATGGTACATTGGGCAAACCGTGAATGCCCTCCTAGTTCTTCCCCTAACTTGCTCTTTGATTTTTGGCTGGCAGCCTACTTTGCTTCTCTCGTACCATTGTTTCCATTCACAAACTAAAGATTTGGAGTCTAGGACCTCTCATGTTCTGATAGAAAGTAGGATTCCATTAGCACAGGGGTTCGCAAGCTGTGGGTTGTGACCCCACAGGAACTGTATTAAAGGGCATTAGGAAGGTTGAGAACCACTGCGTTAGCAAGATACACAGCTTAGCCCACTTCTGACCCCAACAGGGGGATCAACCCTGGTGTTTCATACCCTTCCATGGCTGTTTGTGTGATGTTTTCAAGATGTCATAGTCCATGGATTGAGAGACCTTCATCTACTGATTGCACACATGATCCCGTGTATTCATTCAAGAGTTTACTTTCTTTTTATCCATAAATTGTTTCACTGGGTTCAAACATTTCATTAAATTTCCTGCCTTATGTTGCAGGGGTATTTTGAATATAGGCAAAATAAGTTTAGAAATACATGGGATGAAAAAGAAGAGGAAAGACAGAAAAGGAGAAGTGCCTTGAGTGTGAAAGCCGTCAGCCCCCGTGTTTCTTGTCCCGGAAGAATCAGGATAGCTTTGGTTTGGATTTAAAAAGTAGGAAGAGCGGCAAGGCAGAAGCCGGGAGAGGACCCAGGTGGTGGTGATAGCACAATCCTTGGTGAAAGGCTGTGTGCCAAGATTCCTCTGTCCAACACTGCATGGTGGGAAGGGTCCTTGCGGGTCTTCTGGATCCTGTCCCTTGACCTGATAAAAGGCAGCAAAGCCTGGGTGGGGGATTGTCTGGACCCCGCGTGGTGCTTCCTCACATGCCTCTCCTAGGGCAGTTCATTGAGAATGGACAGCACAGGGAGGCGCTGGGCATAGGCCCCAGGTAGCCCTCCGGGGCTCTCAGATTGGGTTGGCCTCCTTCCTTGTCCACTTGAATAATCACCAGCAGTTGCTTGGCAACTGTTGAGAAGAAACCAAGACTCTCAGAGGAAAGACAGGAAAAGAAACCCACGGGCTGATGTTTTGATAACAATAGGTGCAACTGTTATTCTTGAAATATACTTGGTGTTTTTAGAGGCATTGAATTTATGAAAATAATTATGAGACGTTCTGATAAAAATTATTTTTCCATGTAAGCCAGATGTTGGTAGACAGTTTAAGAGAAGTCTATTTGTTTGTTTTATTCCTCATCTTTTTTTTTTTTTTTTTTTGGTCCTGGAACATATTAAGATGTGATTGCTGTGCTGGAGTACATCCTCTCTCCTTGTGCAATAAAGCTCCATATTATTTAAAAAATGGCCCAGGAAACATACACATTGATGAATTCTCACTGGTACTTCTACTTGTCCAAATCCTTTTTGGGGTGCCATTGAGCCACTGTGTAAGAGGGATACAAGGATGTTAGCTTGACTGATAGCTCAGAGACCTGCAAATGATGATTTTTTTTTAAAACAACAATTTTGGGTAGCTCAGAGCCTCCCACTTAATTCTGTGGTAGAGTAGTGCTCTGGCTTTCCTGTGAAGGCTGCATCAGTTTGCTTTACCTTCTTGTCTCCAGAGTGCAGGATCCGAGATGCAGAAAAGGATGATAAGCCCTATAAATACAAATTCGCTTTACCTGAGACTGCAGAACGGGAGCCTCCACAACCACTTGTATCTCTCTCTTCACAAGGGAGTCACATTTCTTATTAAAAAGGTATACACTCTTAGGCTAACCTCAAATCCTTTTTTTAAATGGGTAAGAAACAATAAATATATGCAGGCTAACATATCTATTCTTATTCCCCATTCTTAAATATCTGGCCATAAAAGCCTTAGTTGACATATATTAAAATTTTAGTGCTAAGTGTTAATTTAGAAAGTAGGGTTTCTGTCTCTGTTGCTGTATTTATACCATCAGTTTGCACACTGGTCATGAGGCTTTCCCTGTGTATAGGTCTCAGATGATACAGTATTTTGTCAAGGTACTTTTAAGGTAAGAGAAAAAGGATGCTTTTCTGGTGTTAATGTGAGCAAGGTACTTCAAAAACAATCTGACTTAACAGAATTGTAGCAGAACCTTCTATTTGACATGCTCCATAATTTTTTTCATTGAACAAAACCCCTCTGCTATAAATACCAGTTTGTATATAGTTTTATAAGCATAACTCAAGCTAGAGAACAATAAGAAAGTAAATAATGCAACAGCTAGCAAGGGACACTTTAAAATATCAAACGAATCTTTGGATATTAATCACGGTGAGCACATTCTTAGCACTTTCTTATTTTAGGTAAATCTTAGTAAAGCAAGAATTAGCTGGTTCCTTTCACTGACTGGCTTCAGGTTGCTGGTTAGCTGACTGGAAAGGCTGTCGGTAAAGGCGATAGGACAGGTGGATGGGCTCAGGCGATAGGACAGGTGGATGGGCTCCACCCCTGTCCTTTAGCTTTTCTAGCTTCTGGAGTCTGTCCACAGGCCTCGGCTCACACACTCTTTGTGTTCAAAGCCAGTGACCGTTCTTTGTAGCCACGTCTTTCTCTGACCTCAGTTGGGAGAAATTCTTTGCTTATAAAGACTTTTGTGATTAGATGAGGCCCACTAGGGCAATTCAGAATGATCTTCCTATATCAAAAAATCTATAACCTTAATCTCATGCACAAAGTCCCTTTTTGTCAATTGAAGTAACATATTCACAGGCTCTAGGAATTAGAGTGTGGTCATTCCTCGGGGTCTGTTACTCTTCCTATCAGTCTGTTCATGGGAATGTAAATAATTGCATAATGTTGATGCATAGTGGGTGAGGCTATGGGGACAGATGAAGTGGTTAGTCGTGAAGTGTGTTTTGTGCTTTATGTAAAGCATTATGAAGTTACCCTGGTGGCAATGGGGAGCTATTTGATACTTTTTAGTACAAAGCTATTTTATCTATAATAAAATAACTATAATGGTAGTTTTAATTCTATAAACTATTGAAGTGAGTAGCTCCATGGAACCCTATAATCCTTCACATCTATTTCTATGAAAATATGAGGACTGTCTTTTTCCTCAGTATACTTGAGACACATTTTAGTGCCATGTACATACCATTAATTTTCACATCTGTTTTATTGGGTTCTCTCCTACCCTCTTCTTCTGGTTGGTTTTTCTGGAACCTGAGGGGATGCCATTCATGGTTTATGACTTGCTGGGTAAAAAGTTCAGAAAGGCCTTTATTTGGTAAAGGTATCTCAGATTTTAAAAGCAAGAACTTGGTAGTGGGTAGGGTATATATACTTGGGAGGACAAAAACCAGTTCCTTGTGCTTCTTGGGGCTCCTCCTGAGTAAGGAGGTAGACGCCCTCGTCACGTATTCAACTCAGGAGCAACACTCCGTTTTCTCTGGAGTCTCCAAAAAATAGATTGAGGAAGTTTAATGAAGGAATTGGCTTTGTTTCCCTGTGTTTTAAACATAAGAGTGGGCAGTTAGCTTGTGTGCTTGTTCAAGAATGATTTGTAATGCAGAGGAGGAACTGGTGAATAAAAGGAGCCCAGTAAATTGAAAGATTCTCCTGATAGAACAAGGAAATTGAGATTTATTGTTCAGTCAGTTCTAATTACACCACGGCATGGCACAGAAAAGCAGCTAAACAGGATGTCGGCTTGTAACTCCACCACGGTGGAGTCAACCTCAAAGGGGATGGTGTCAGACTGGTGTCCAATGTCTGAGCTTCTGCCGAGTGAGTCACTTATGTGAAAATGTCTTGACAAAGGTAGAATCAAGGTGCCCACATTATATCTGATCACAGAACTGTTAATGCAGAATGGCAAGCTGACTTTGATCTTCATGGGATTGTAGGCTGGGGAATAAAGGGAGGGGTATATTTTTAAAGGTCATCTCCACTACTTATGAGAAAGCAGAGTATCACATCCCATGTACTATGAGATTATATATCAAGGATAGGAAATAAGTTCATTTGAAGCAAAACTGCAAGTTGGTTTCATGTGTGAATTTGATGCTTTAAAATTGTTTTTTCTGGAGGAAAATTTTGCATCCTGAAAACTTGTTCTTTCTGTGTTACAGTTGATAATATCTAACACCCGCTGTGGTGCATGGAAAGGAAGAACTTTCTATCTTCTACTTTATGTGTTAATGATATGACATAAGTTTTTCAGAAAAGCTACATAATTTCAAATGCGACTTCTTTCCTAACTTGCAAATAGAGTTGACAACAGTGCAATATGTCCTGTAAACAAAGCCAGAAAGATCTTTTGAATGAGTTACAGTTGAACTCATACCAAACCATGGATTGCTAGACATTTGAGGTGATTTGTTTCAATATTCAGGTGAAGTAAGAGAATGCACAGCAACGAGGCTGCCTGCTGGAAGCCATGCAGCACCTCAGGGGCCCTGATGAGGCCGGAGCCATCGTCACCTGACTCCCAGTGACTCCCTTTTTTGTCCAGCACAGCTGCCTCCCGAGTTTAATAGTCTATGACTCACAGTCCAAATGTATGATGACATACAATATTTTACCCTGATTCCAAATCAACAAGCCACTTTTAGAAGTGCTTACCATGCTGCATTACTTTTCACACTATTGGGTTCTTCAAGTTGAGTCTTATTTTCTAGAACTCCCATCAAGTAGCCAGACGAGTCCTTTATGTGTTATTACGACTGATTTATTGAAGACTTGTTGGGTGGCAGTCTCTCTTCTAGAGGGTGAGGACACAGCTATGAATAAAACAAAATGTATTTCCTAAAAGAGTTTATATTCCTTTTGTCAAGGCATAATAAGCAGACAGACAGGTAACATTTAAGTCTGGTTAAATGCTATAAAGAAAAATAAAGCTGGTTGAGGGGGAAGAGTCCTTTGGTCTGACTGGCTTGGTAGTTTTAATTCTACATAAAACGGTTAGGGAAAGCTTGGTCAGGAGGAGATATTTGAGCAGAGACCTAAGGAGGTGTGGCCGTGAGCCATGCAGATGTTGGGGACAACCAGAGGAGGAGGCTCAATCATGAAAGCCCTGGAGAAGGTAATGACTGGCCATTGGCATTTTGAAGAAAGAAGAAGATAGCCAAGGGTGCTGGCAGCCCAGTGAGGGATCCCAGTGGACCCGGAGGATCACAGTAGGGCCTGCTAGGCCATTGCAAAGAACTCTACTTCTTACTTTGACTGAGCTGGAGAGCATTTGCAGTCAGGCTTACATTGAGGATCACTTTGGCAGTTTTGTGGAGAAAAGGCTATTGTGGCAATCCAAACAAAAATGGTCAAACCAAACCATTCTGGAATGCCAGAAATGGTCATTCAAACTTAGAATGATAGTCAGTTGGACTTGGTGGGTGTGGTAGGCATTATGGAAGGTGATGAGAAGTAATGGGATTCTGGATATATTTCAATTGTAAGATCAACAAGTTTGAAAACAGATTAGATGTGGGATATAAGAGAAAAGGAAGAGTCAAGAATGTCTTCTAGGTTTTTAGCCTGAGTAATGAGAAGAATGGACTCATCATTTAGTGAGATATCAGGAGACAGTACGCAAAGTCATTTTGTTTTTGTTTTTGTGATTTTCAGGGGAAAGGAGAAAGGATCAGGAATTCAGTTTTGGTTATATTTGAGCTATCTTTTAGAGTTCTAAGTAGACATTGAGTTGACAGTTGTATATTTGAGGCTAAGGTTCAAGGGCAAGTTCTGGGCTTGATATAGATTTAGGAATCAGCAGATACAAATGTAAAACTTTGAGACTGGGTCCCATAACCTAAGGTGATAGATTAAGCCTGGAGCCAATATTTTTGAGTTATGGAGAAAAGGAGGAACCACTGAAGTCTGGAACAAGGGGCATCGAGGTAGGAGGAGAACCATGGGACATTGATGGGCAGAAGCAAAGTGGAAGAGATGCTTCCCAAGTAATCAAGTCATCTGCACAGTTAAGTCTAATGCCGTGAGAAATAACAATTGAAGCACTGGTTTTAGATCTTTGGCAGGTCATTTTGAGAAGAGGAGTTCTAGTTACTTTTCCGAGCTTTTTGCTCATAGTTGCTTTTCATTTGTCAAGGTGGAGCACACACTTAATAATGGCTAAATGCAAAGGCTCTAAGGTTCTAGAGTTACACTGCTGGGGGTCAAATCCTTAGTCTCATATTTACTAGCTGTTTGGGCTTGGACAATTTAACCTTTCACTGAGCTTCAATATTTTCTTTTGAAAGGAAGGAAAGGATTTTTTTCTGTCTCATAGACTTATTGGAAGGATCGCATGAGTTAAACACTTGGCACCGTATCTGTCACAGAGTAAAGGACTGATAATTGTTAGTGCAGATGAGTAAGAATGAAATGATTACTGCAGTTATCAAAAATACACCTCCTTTATATTTCCTTCTTCTCCTGAAGATCACACAGACTCTCCCTAGAGTTATGCTTACATTGATTTTACTATTTTCTGCCCTGTTGTGTTTTTCTTGGGTTTCATTATTTTATTTTATTTTATGTTTTTTTGGTTTGGTTTAGATTCTTGACCCATTTTTAATATCATTCCACACATGGAACACATTTTGATCTAATTACTTCCCTATCCTTCTCGTCTAAATTGTGAGCACCTGGAGAAACCATATCTTGTTCATATCTCAGAACCTAATGCAAGGTTCTACAATTTTGACACCCTGGGTTTTTGGAAATTAAATTGTGTTTTTGGAATATCTAGTGATTGATTGGTGTTTTACCTTTAGAGTCATTCTGGTACTCAATGTAGTAATAATGGGTTGGACTCTTAATTACTGGAACTTCATATAAATGAATTTTTAAAAGAATGAAGTCTACTGTCTTTTAAATCTTCATTCCTCTCCTCTAGAGATTATTTCTTACCCTTTTAGGCAATCCTGAGCCTTATGGTTCAGGACAGTTTACCTTTGAGTGGACACTTCTATGGAGACTTCCATCCATTTCTGTTTCTGGGACTTAGAATGTAAAATGGGTTCTTGGGTTTCTTTGGTTTTATTTATTTATTTTTTTTGCATTATTTATTGTTCAGAATATTAGGGGTATATGAAAATTTTGATTACATAACTTGCTTTGGTACAGTTTGAATCAAAGTTGTGTGCCAGCACCCAGATGGTGTACGTTATACTCTTTAAGTGTGGATTTTTCCAACTTCTCCCCACCCCCCGACACCTGCTTGATTTCCAATGATTGTTATTTCTATATCAACACATAAATGTAAACGTTAATCTGTTAGTTCCAATTTACCAATGAGTATATCAGGGGTTTTCCATTCTTGTGATACTTCACTTAGAATAGTGGTTCTCAACCTCTGGGTTGCGACCCTTTTTTAACAATGAAAATACACCGCGGCATTAGGAAGGTTGAGAACCACTGACTTACAAGAATGGTCTCCATCCAGTTCTATGTAGGTTAATGTAAGAGGTAATTAGTTCACCATTACTTTTTCTGGCTGAATAGTAGTCCATGATGTGTGTATATATAGACACCACATATCATTAATTCCCTTGTGTATTAAGGGGCACTTGGTTTGTTTCCAGGTCTTCACAATTATGAATGATGCTGTTACAAACATTTGATAAAATGGGCTGTTATTTTTAATTCTCCCCATTCATATTTCTAGAGTCTCAACTAATGGTGTCTTTGACAACTCCAGAAGTGCCTTCGTGAGTTAGAAAAAATACATAACAGTTTGATACATTTCATCTTCTTTAAAATGTATAAGTAACAACAAAACTGAAATATAGCAAATCTGTGTTTATTAGATTCTTGAAAAGCAGTTTTGCAAATCTAAATTCAGTACTGGGCAGGGAGGAGTGCATTAAGCAGCAACTCCAGTAATGAGTGGTGTATTTTAAGAGCCACGTCCATAGACAGAACAAGACATCACAAGCAAATATCCATGCCAGTTCCTGAGCCAGCTCATAAATGGCACCAGCTGAGTCTTGCCTTTCTCGCATAGTTACAGTCTAGGTGGGGAAAGTGATGCTTTGAGCTCCTCAGCTTCCTTTGGGAGGAGTGATAAGTTCCTAGGGAGGAAGCTATATCCACACTTCCCACCTGGACTCTCTCTCCCTAAAACACAGTCGCCTGCACCACAACCACAGTACACTGGCCAGTAGGTTTTCCTGAGTGAGGCTGAGAGACAGGAAGAGCGTGAGGGAAACAGAAGTTGTCTAAGTCAAATTCAGTTGCTAATGCTGGAGTTTATTCAAGATATTACCAAGTCCCAGAATGTGCATATGAATGTTCTGGTGCTCTCTTTTCTGTGATTATAATGAACAAGACATCAGAAGACATGAACGTGGAGAGGGCTGAATTTCAGGGCTTGGCGTTATAAATCATCAGACAGGTTCTGAGCAGTGGTACAGGATGGCACACAACAGAAAATGGATAGTATCAATATTTTTTTTGAGTAGAAAGTATGCAACTGTATTTGTACACCTATTTGTTTAACTCTCACATAGACACTGAGACAAATATTATTTCTAGCCCGACCAGTAAGTCCCTCGTCTGTTTCTAAGCTCTTTGCTCCTACTACAGAAACTGGAGTCTTTCCCTTAAACTCACTCCTTAATTTTGGACCCACCTGTTCATCCCATATCCTCCATTTCACTGAACTCACACCCCCTCCTTTCTACCTTCCCAGTGGGCTCAGTAATTTTCCACCTTTTGCTCTTTTCCCCGTTAGTATCATCTACCTGAAATGCCGTTCGTCACCATCTACCTGCCACTCTCTCACCTTCCACCCTTTGGTTGGAACCTTCCTTCCACCCCACTGAGTGGCTGTATTTTTTTCTGGCACTTGTCACATTTAGATCCTATTACTTTTACGGTCAACTGTGTATAGTCACCTCCTTGACTAGACTGGAAACTTGTTAATTGTAGGGAGAGTGTTGTGTATCCCTCTATTTCTGTGTTTCCATTGCGTCTGACGCTGTGGTACTTGGCATGGGTTAGACACTCAGCAGATGTTTGTGAAGACAAATGGTGAAAAAAATCAAACCCTCAACATTCTTTTAAAAAAACAATCAGTGAATAGACCAACCAGGCCTGCCAAGCAATAGTCATCTTGCCATTTTTACCTCCCACTTGCTATCCTAAATAAAAGAAGTATAAAACCACAGATTTCCAAACGATCAAAAGATGTATCTAAAGAACAATGAGGCTGGCCTGTTTATGTGTGACTACGTTTCTGGCTATGAAGAGACGTGTATATGACTCAGCTTTTGTCCAAGTGGCAGCTGCTTTTGTTCTGTTCTGAGTTCATGGGAGAAATGATGAGTTTTTGATAAAACAAAGATCTTGGCTTTTTTGTCCCAAATGGGGGAGTATAGAGATTAGGCAACATAACATTTTGATTCTAGTGCCTGCCTCTATCCCTGGCTAGTTATGTGGCCTTGACCATGTCTATGCCTCTGTCCAGGCCTTCATCTCCCAGATACCACCCAAGGAAGCTGCAGTAGTTAGTTGTCAGCGCCTCTGTGAGTCAGGCACACAGAATGGAGCTCTGGGCTGGAGTTGAGGGATGATCCCTTCTGGTGACGTGGCTCAACCTTCAGCTCCTAATTGGCCTATCTTCGTCATCATCACAAGCACCTGATTATTCATACATTTTTGAATCTATGAATTGCCGCTCAATGGTGGTAAAAATTGGGTCCTAAATATTCCATCGGATGTGTTTGTAATGTCACTGTTCAGGATCT
This sequence comes from Loris lydekkerianus, assembly GCA_963574355.1. Lineage (NCBI taxonomy): Eukaryota > Metazoa > Chordata > Mammalia > Primates > Lorisidae > Loris > Loris lydekkerianus. The sequence goes on from CAUYPK010055645.1 coordinate 82,318, forward strand.
CAGTAGAGTGTAAAGTGAGATGTGAAATACACAGCACGTGAGGGCTTAGAACATTATGGTAGGCAGTAATACCATTTGGCTCTTATGAGTTAAAGATGATGGTAGAGTGAGAGCTCCAGTTGAGTGAAGCTGGCACTGGGCTGTTTGTACTGTGTCCAGAGAGGAGGAGCGTGGAGTGCTGTTACACGTCCGTGTGCACAGAATCAGCGCCTTCCCTCACAATGGGAGCACGGGGCTTGATATTAGTCCCTCTGCCCAAGTCATTTTGACACCTCTCCCACTTAGTTATATTTATATTTATGCATATTTTATTATTCTTTTACCACACCAGTGCCACAAAGGGAAATGGGTTTACCTATTTCTCATCAGAGGGAAAAAAAAAAAAAAAAAATTACCTCACGTAAATTCACTTCAGAAAATGTGACTGTAACACTGTTCCCTAAACGTCTTTCTTCTCTGCATGTTGGCTGTGCACAGGACAGATTTCCTGACCTTCTGCTTCCGGGGCCTCCGACCCTTCTGCCTGCCGGGCCGGCACATGGAAGGGGTGTCCACCTGGTCAAGTGCAGGGAGCGTCTGTTCTCATTCTGCTCCCCAGCACCTGGATTCCGGGTCTAACACTCAGCAGGTGCTGGGAGGATACTTCGCCTCTCTAGATTCTAATCTCCTCTTTGGTAAGAGAGGGGGGGTTAAGTCACCTGCTGACATGGCTAGAATGACAAGAGAGAGAGTGTGTAGACAACATCTAACACAGAGGCTGACACCTGACAGGTCAGGATTGCTTCCCCTTCTGTAGATGGTCACAGGTGTCTGCAGCAGGTTTCTTCATTGGTGTATCTCTGTGCTGTGCTACCACCAAGGGGGCTTCTCCTGCACCAGGCGTGGGGGGATGGTTTGCAGTCACCTTCCAGGATGCCGGTGAGGCCTCAGGTCACTGCCCAGCAGTCTCTGCAGCACTCTGATGCCGATTTTCTCCTCTCTTTCTCATGCTGTTGTTCCATAGGCTCCTCCCTAATGTAGTGTCAGAGGAAGAGTCATGGAGTGGGACCTGGCAGTCCTGTCTTCCTGACCTAACTTCCTGCCCTAACTATTTGGCCCATGACATGTTCTTCTGCCTGTCTAAACAAGGACAGTCCCTTCCCTTCAGGGTTGCCAGAGCTATATAGGTTGTTCAGGCCCCTTTACTTATGTTTTAGTTGACTTTGATATTCAAGTGCTGAAGCCCATTCTCTTTTCCAGAATTCAGAGTTTATGTGTTCTGGCCATCACCCCTGTAAGAGTAGTAACCAGATGACCTTTCTGAATTCATCTGATCTAGAGGGCCTTTAAAGGCTGGTCTTCCTTCTTGAAAATGATAATTCAATGCATTCACTTACTATCTTAGAGTTTACGAAGTATCTTCATTTAATCATTGGTATTGAAGTCTCAATTGAAGATGAGAACTCTTATCCACATTTTAGAGATGGAGAAACAGGTAGAGAAATGAAATGAAATGATTTGCTCAAAAGTCCCATGGTAGCTGCCACATAGCCTAGATCTCAAGCAGCATCTTTCTCCCAGACCAGAGTCCTGGCCTGAATGTAAATGGGATTCCTGATCCAAATTAGAATGTCTGTCACTCATTATTTCCTAAGCAAATCTAGCTTTTCTAGCACAAGGATAAGTTGGAATTTTCAAACATTTTTAAGGCTGTAGGATCTATGTTCCTCGCATTTTCTAATGTATTTTAAACTTTCAATTCCTTGGTAATCTCAAAGGGCAGTTCACCCCAGTTTAAAAATTCGCCATAACCATTGGTTTCTTCTACAGAGCTTGGTAGTGAACATTTTTTCCCCTGTGATTATTGAGACGAGTTTACTCAATCCCTAACCGTACATTATCTCAGATAGTGTCTCGGTAGGCAGCCACTAGCAAGGAAAGTATGTTTGTTTTAATAAGCAGGCTTGATTTTTCTCTGTCTTTAATGGAATACCATCCTATTCTTAACTAATCCACTGAGTTTATCAGTATACAACTCTGCCATTACTAAAAAACAGAAGGAAACATCACGGCATTGAAGGAACCCTGGACTGAAACTCGGAAGCGTGGATTCCAAACCCATCTCCTTTACCAAGCTCTTGACTTTGGCAGATCACTTCTCTTGGCATCTGGTTCACCTTTTATCAAGCATTGAACTAGATTTCTAAGGTACTTTGCAACGCTGTTTGATAAAATTTTCCAGCATGTTCTCCTTCCTAATTTATTAGACTATTCTTTATTACTTTGTTTTTATTTTGCAAGAAAATACTTACTGAATGCAAAGGTAGGAGTCTTTACTTATTCCATAAATATTTGTTGAGCACTGACTGGGAAACAACTAAAGCTTAATAGAAGTTTGGACATTGAGAAGAGGGTAGCGGGGACCAATTTTAAAGGGTCTCTCCAGTGTGTAAAATTCATGCACAGGCACACACACACACACACACACACACACACACACTTTTCCAGGGTCTCCTGATCAGCCAACAGGGAGATAAACTGCCAAGATTAAGTAGCTTTGTATATTTGAGATGGAGCTCCATAAAAAAGGGGTAGGGGGTAAAAGTCAGTGTACCAACATCTTTGATTCATATGAGTGTCATTTTCATTTGTAACAGTTTATCGCCCCTATAGGCTGTGACTTCCTACAGGACAGAACTTTTGATATCTTCATTCTTGTATTTCCACCGAGCACAGTTTCACCATAGATGCTATTCTGTAGTAGATGCTTGTTTGGTGGACTAAACTGAATCAGTTCCAAGAAGGGGGATTGCTGATTTTTTTTTTTTTTTTTTTAAACATGATAACTAAGAGAGGTGTTTTTGTGTATGAGTTGTATTTTATTTTATTTTTTTGTGTGTGAGCTATCAATAACAAAATAAAACTACAGCTAAATAATTGATAGCCTGGATCTGTAATCTGCCTGACCTGACAATTAAAAGGACATATTACTGTGTCAGCCTGCCAGATGGATCTTCTCCTTGAAGTGTAACGTTTGGTGCTTCTGAATGTGATTCAAGTGCAGCCTCCTTTTCTTTCCCCTTCATGTTTATTGAGTTTGAGAAAGAAGCAGTTGTATTTGAACTAAACCCACTCATTTCAAGTGTGTTTAATGACAGCAGTATGTGACAGATAAAATAAAACCCTACAGCCTCATTTCATGTTTGTTTTAATTTCAGACCTTAGAAAGGAGACAGAGAGTATAAAACAGTATGGTTCAAACAGAGGAGTTGAAAACAAATGGTCTATTGTCACAAGCTTAGCAATTTCTCTCCAGGGAAATTAGGGAGGTCAAATAATAGGAACAATAATAAAAGTAATGTGAATAGTGGAGATTTGTAGAGTACCCAGCAGTTTCATGTTCAATGTCACATCGAGTCTGTGAATTTGCCTGGCCAGAGACTGTCCTCTCCGTATCACATACACAGTTTAATGAGTTGCACCCAATCGTGCTTCTTACATGGTGGACTCGGGCTTTATGCCAGGTCCTGTTGATTTCAAAAGCAGTGACCCACTGCTCTGTGCTGGCTCTCTGGACCGCCGTGCACGCAATACATTGGAGCACCCTGCAAGCGTCCTGTACTTTAACGTTAGATTAGCATAGGTATAGCTTAGAGTATGCAGCTAAGTTATCACAGCGTATTCCAGCGGACAGAAGCGTATGGCCTAGAACGTAAAAGCCTTCCCTCACTACCCTCACTAATGCTTCTCTCTCGACCCCCACTTTTTCCAAAGAGTAATCACCATCTTCTTTTTGGTGTGCATCTTTCCAACAACTTCATCCTCATTTTTACATGTATTTATGTCTATAAATGCAGTATTATAACATTATCTATTTTCTCCAGTTCACTTCTTTCTTCTAGATCCTTGCATGTCTGTAAAAAGGGAGTTGCCATATTATTTTCAATGTTTGTGTAGTATTCCATAGTGTGAGTAGACCACCATTTAACCCTGTCTACATTGGTGGGCTCCAGCTTTTCTGTATTATTAACAGTGTTGAGATGAGCGCCCTTGCACATGTATCTCTGTACATATCTTTGGATGCTACATGTGAATCTAGAATTGGAATTTTATATACATATTTTCTTTTCTTTTTCTTTTTTTTTTTTTTTTTTTTGAGGTTTATCAGAAGTCGGTGTGTACCACCATCACCAGTGTTAGAATTCTCGTGTTAGCTCCTGTTACCAGCGTGAGCTTTCTGCCAGGTTGCTTGGGGATGTGTTGTTCAGACCAATCCAGACACTTCTCTAAACAGACGCTTGTGGCCAGAGGAGTAAATGTTAGGGAGGTTATTTTCCATGGCACTGTGGTTTGGATACAGGCATTCACCGTGGAAGAAGAGTGGGGTATTCTTGTAACATTTTTGTTTACTTAAAACAGCCACCACTCTTTGCTGAGATAGAATAAGGTACTTAACGCAATAAAAATATCTACCATAATTTAAAAATGCAAATGTAGCAATGCACTAAAAAATACCTTTAGCTTATTTTTTGTTAAGAAACAAGTGTTATGCATAATCAGGCTTTAAAAATATATAATTGAATTCTCTGTACTGATTATAAGATGTAAAGGTTCAGCGAGTCAAGTCCACCTTCCAGACCACCTTTCTCTTTCCACCATTGCTAGCTGATCCTGTGGGAGGTAACTAACAGGGGGTAAAGCTAAAGATTTGGGTATGGAGGAGAATAGAGCCAGTCTGAATAGTGTGATAGGATAAATTACAGGAGATCATCCACACAGATTATTCCTAAGTCACAGAAGATGTGTTGTTATTCTTTGCAAGCAGGGAGACACAAAATAAACTCTGCCATCCTTCTATTTCATTTTATTTATTTGTTCATCCTGTTAATAGGCTTAGTCATTTTTAAAACCATAATACGCCAGTCTGAGCCAGAGTCCTGTTTGTCTAAGTTCTCTCAGAATAAAGAAATTGTTTTCTGGGTCTGTTTTAGTTAGGTCCTTTCAGGTTGCAGGAAGCCAAGATGTGCTTAAAGTTACCTCATATGACTTCAGATGATGGGAATTTATGGTAAGTATACAAAGAGAAGGAAAGTTGTCGAAAACCATGTCAGCAGCTAAACAACCAAGGCTCTCGGAGACTGGGGGTACCACTGAGGACACTGCGGCAGCTGACTCCCGTCATCCCTCAGAAATAAACACCCACGGTTTCCTCACCCAGTGGGTCTCGGTTGGGCCAGGACATGGCCTCCCTCCGTTTCCTATCCCTGCTCCTGTCGGTGACTCTGTTTAGTTTTCTTATGGACACCAGGATGTCCCTTATGTTATGCCCTCTGCTGCCTCCATCCTACCACCCTGTGTGTCTCTTGGTTTCGTTCCATTTCATCCTCACTGCTGCCCCGTTCTCTGTCTGCTCAACCTCACATGCCCGGAGTAATAGGACCATTATTTGAGCTGGTTCTTCTCCAGCACAAATTGGGAAGGAATTCTTCCTCTGGTCCTCTAGTCTGGTTTATTTTTTTATTTTATTTTTTTATTTTTATGTTTTTTTCTACTCTGGTTTTGTTTCAATCTCTGGTCCAACTAGTTGTGGCTAGCGTTCAAAATTACCTGTTGCAAAACTGTGGCAATGGATTTATAAAGAATTTTTATTTGGATATTTTCATGTGGTGCAAGTGCAATTTTGGTACATGGACATACTCCCTCGCAGTAAAGTCAGGGTTTCTGGTGCACCCGTCACTGAAGCCACACACACTGTACTCCCCAAGCAACCTCCCGTCACCCCCACACACCTCCCACCCTCCGTCCCACTGAACCTCCATTGTCCGTCAGTTCACACACTGTTTCCATGTGTGCACTTTATTTAACTCCCGCCTGGGAGAACATGCAGTCTTTATCTTTCTGTGTCTGGGTCATTTCACTGGAGATAACAGGCCCCAGTTCCATCCATGCTGCTGCAAGATACACGATTTCATTCCCATTTATAGCTAAATAGTATTCCTTTGTGTGTATATACCACATCTTTATCTAAGCCTCTGTTGATGGGCACTTTGGTTCAGATTCTTTGCTATCATGAATAGTGCAGTGAACACATGAGTGCTGGTATCTTTTTATATATTTGTTTCTTTGGGTTAGATACACAGTGATGGGATTGCTGGCTCATGTGGCTTTTCTGTTTTTAGTTCCTTGAGAACTCTCCATGCTATTCTCTGTAGAGGTTGTACTCATTTATATTCCCGCCGATGGTGTACATAGTATCAGGTCCCTTTTCTCTGTGTCCTCACCATCATCTGTCATGTTTCGTGTCTTTCCCAAGAGCCATTCTGCTTATTGTAAAATGCTACATAGCATCTCAGCCTGCCTTTACTTTGTGTTTCTTTGATGACTTTTGATGTTGGACTTTTTTTCATATGCTTGTTGACCATTCGTCTTCTGTTGAAAATTGTGCGTAGAGACAACATTTTATGTGCTTCTCTATCATAGTGAGAAATTTATGTAATCAGAGTGAACCAAATCTTTGGGGCTAGAACAGACTCCCAGATGTTTGCAAGTTACCGAGTTCTATAACTCAGAAATCTGCTTCTCTCACTTTCTGACTGCCTCTCACCCTGGGCTCTAGGTTCACATTCTGCTAGGACTTGGTTTTCACTCTGGTTTTAAAACTGTTTATCTATAAAACCATAGCACACATTTCTAATGAGCAGAATTAACACAGCAGCAGGCCCGTTAGAAAGCACTTGTAATATATTATTAGGCTTTGATAACTTTTCACAGGCCTTATCCTATATCTGTCCATTAAAACCTAACACATTTAGGAGTTTTAAAATATTCTAAATAGGATTTTTGTTTATAAATATATTATCAAATGTATGTTGTAGCTTATTGTGGCAAAGGAATTTAAAGAACAGAATATAATAAAACATATTTGATAGTAAAATACTAAGGACATTCAATATTTGATGACTCAGAAAGGGCCTTTCACTGTGCTTCCAAGTGATTTTATGCTATTTTATACTTACTATTGGAAATGAATAGTAGTTTCTTTACTTATTTGTATTCAAACTATTTTCTATATGGACAAGGCTGTACCTACCACGAAGAGATGGGGTATTGTAGGGTGTCACTTAGCGATTAGAGACAAAAGAATTTTAAAATAGCTTTTAGTTCTTAAGCTGTGTATGAAGGAAAAAACCTCTCATAGTGAACTTAATAGGAATTTTCATATCATAGGAAAATGGACTAACAAAATCTAATTTATTTTTTCTTAGTAACGTCTCAACTATCCAGTGTCCTTGATGAGGAAAAATTAGAAAATTATACAATTGTGGTTTTTTATTTTCTGCCTTTTCCTGCATGATTAGAAGACAGTGTAAAAGTGCTCACATCATGATTTCTCCTGATGACTGTAAGAATTTCACAGGTGTTCTGAATGAGCATGTCTTGAGATTTTTTTTTTTTTTTTTTTTGAGACAGAATCTCACTTTGTCACCCTTGGTAGAGTGCTGTGGCATCACAGCTCACAGCGACCTCAAACTCTTGGGCTTAAGTGATTCTGTTGCCTCAGCCTCCCAAGTAGCTGGGACTACAGGCACCTGCCAAAACACCCGGCTATTTTTATTGTTGTTGTTGTCATTGTTGTTTAGCTGGCCCAGGTTGGGTTTGAACCCACCAGCCTTGGTGCATGTGACTGGCGCTGTAACTATTGTGCTGCGGGCGCCAAGCCATGTCTTGACTTTTACATGTGGGGGTAGGATTCGGCAAATCAATTTTCTGTGTGGAGTTGATTTTATACAAAAAAATGCATTTTCTGTTTTGAAAATGAGCATTGACAGCAGCTATGATATCATGTCGAGGTGATTTTATACAAAAAATGAATTTTCTGTTTTGAAAATGAGCATTGATAGCAGCTATGATATCATGTCACTCTGTGTCATAGTTCATGTTAGTTGTCTTAGCTACTTCTTATCACCTTGCCAGAAAAACTCAGTATTTTAAAAGAAATGTCAATCATGGTATACGGACGCACACTACTCAGTGATCAAACCCTAGCCCAGTCAGTCAGGACTCTAACGGTGTCATACGTGTAACTTTTCATCTTTCCCCTACGGCTTCCACCAACACTCACACCACCCCCCTAGATGTTTCTGTTTATTCCAATTCACTATGTAAACTACACCAAGACCACAAACAATCATAATCAGGAAGCTAACAACAATCTATGCCTGTGCCGTATTATTTCTTATATCATGCTGTAGGATATCTGAGGTATCCGTTTGGTTTTTCATTAGTCAGCAACACTTATGCCCACTAAGCTCAGAACAAGACACAGAGGGTGGGGAAGGGGAGACAGGGGATCCACAGACACACTGGCATCTCCAGAAGAGCCGAAGGTGAATGACTACAGAAAATAGACAAATGAAAGAAGAAAACTTAAAAGCAAAACCCAAAAGATAGCAAACTGCTCTTGTATAAACTGAGTTGTATAAATGCAAAATGGATGCAAATTATAAAAACTTAAAGTGTTGAAGACTGCTACCTTTCTACTTTTATTTTCCTGAGATTTTGCCATGAGAATTCCTAGTGCTTGGAACACCATACACTGTAGCAAGGAAATTTTATTGGTTCAACTGTATCATTTAAAGAAGGCAATCTAACCCTTGGTATTTTATGGGCTTCAGAGAGTTTGAGCTATAAAGTTTTATGAGTCTCTGTTAATCTTTTCTCATCATCATTAAAGGTTGTTATATAACCTTGAACAAGTCACTTAACCTCCCTGTGCCTCAATTTCCATATCTTTAAAATGGGAATGATAATGGGACCTATCCAACAGGAGAGTTAACAGTATTAAATGCCTCATACTGTGTTACTTCTATTTTATGAAACACCTTTTTTCACAGTTTAATTTCTTAAAGATTAAAATGCAGTCTATAGTTGATATGATAAGAAACCATTGTGGTAGATTGACTGGCATTGCTTCTTTCTTAGTGGCAAAGAAATAAAAATGATGCATCATATGATCAAAGTTATATAAAGTGCTGAGAATGGAGCCGGGCACACAATTGCTCTTACAGAGTGATACTGTCTGAATACCATATTTGTGCTTTGTAACACATTTGCTCCTGATGCCATTGTTTCTAGATAGGAGGCCAATATGCTTACGAGTCCTAGTCTTTGAGTAAATACAGTCTGGTAGACTTGTCAGAGATCAAGCAACTATTTAGATCATGAACTAAATTACTTACTTACTAATTGTTACTTACAAGACTTACTTTTACAGTTTTGACTCTTTCTGTTTAGTAAAAAACTCAATTTTTACTAAATTAGTAAGTTAAGAATTTTTATTCATTCTCATTTGCTGCGGCTTTCTTGAGTCCTACTGTGTTGCGTGAACTCTGGGTACTGCAGGGATGAGGCAATAACTCAGGCGTAGGAGGTTCTTTCTCTGATTGGCCCCAGTTGGAGCAGAGGTTAAGGGAATATTGTCAACATTGTCAACAAGCCAGCAAGCAAATTCAGGGAGTGAAACAGGACGAAGTGTGAGTAGAGGGCTCTGGCATGACATTTGCTAGGAAGGTCGTGGAAATCTCTAAGGAGTTGACTTTTGAAGTGGCAACACAAGGTCAATTAGCAGTATCTTTATGTTGAGAACTTGCCATTACAGAACAGTGCCTGTCCCTCCAGGCAGGAATGAGTTTGGATCTTTTAAGGAACTGGAATAAACCAGGGGAATATGTGCCTCTAGCCCTAAGAGAGGGAGATAAATAGCTATGATTTTAAGCTTTAAAACTGAGCTGCAAAACATTTGGCTATTTTTTAACAAGCTTATAAACGTGTGTGTTTTAGGTGATTTAGAGAAATCTTTGCATTCTAGAGATGTGAGCATGTGGATTGTTTTATCTTCTTTACTAGATGAATGCAACAAAAGACCAGGATATGAAATAATATCCCTAGTTAGTTTTCTCATGGCGTATGGTGCTGGTGATACCTACTCGAGTCACATGCCTACTCCTAGGTGTCAGTTTCACAGTTTTTTAAAGCTTAAAATCTTCAAAATGGAAATTTCCAGTACTACTAATTCTTAAATGGTAATTCTTTGTACTCTATGGAATTATTCCATAAAAGAAATCATTAGTGATTTTTCCACTTCTGTGGTTCTTTGATATTGCCTCTTTTGACATCAGCTGTTTAGAAATATCAATTCTGTCTTGAAATAGCCTATCAAATAATGACTCATAACAGGCTAAGAGTTTATTTATTCCTCTTCTCATGCATATCAACACCTGTTTAATCCAAGCATATAAAAAAACTGGTGATCTATTTATTTCCAACTATAGCTTTCATCACCAGTAGCTGGTGCTTGCATTATACATATAACTAAATCTGACTTCAGTGATGACAAAAATCTTTCTGAGATTAAAACATGATTAATGATATTGATTAGAGAGGAGGCATTCTTTGGGGATCTTACCTGGAATGATTTGGGGTAATTCACTTCTTTTAGTGGACCCAATTACTCATTTATAAAGTGTGGTTGTTGAAACAAACGAATCTTTAGTTCTCTGATTCATGATATCAGTATCAATTTACCTACCAAGAAGCTTCTTATAAATGGATGTGTAGAAAGTGGTTCAGTATATAGAACCTGGTATAAAATTTTATTTTTATTAAATTTCAACAAACATAATTGAGCACCTTGTAGGCCCCGGGTTTCACATCATGGACAGCAAGCATATAGACCTCTGTTCAGCAACTACAGTGAAAAGATAAATGGGTAACTCAGAATTTTTTTCTTAATAGCAGCTTTTTAAAATTGAGATATAATTAACTTTCAATTTATCAATTTGTTATGTTTAAAAGAAATGATCAAAAGAAATGATCAATACTTTCACTCAACAAAAATTGTTTTAGCACCTGATATCATCAGAAACAGTACATCCACAGACAGTCGTCTGTATGGGGCTGTAGATCAGTATTTGAGGTCAACAGAGGGTTCTCTGGGAACACATGGGAAAGAGAAAGCAAACCTTGTCTCAGAACCCCGAGGAGGTTTCTGAGAGATAGTCGTTTCTAAGCAGAGACCTGTGTACAGTGATGTCACCCTGAATGTACCTGATGTTGTCTAAACAGAGATCTAACATACGGTAAGAGTTAGCTAGGTTGACAGCATGGGAAATGAAGTGAGAGTTTCTTCTGAAAGAGAAAAGAAAATGTGGCAAGGATCAGAGATGAGACACAGGTAATGCAAAGTAAACATCTTTGTGGGCAGGACAGGTGCTCCTGGCCTGAGGCTGAAGAGTGTGTCAGGATGTGCTCCAGCAGAGGACCCAGCACAGTGAAGGGTGAGGTCACAAAGGATGATGAAGCCAGGGTGTGACATTTGAGTTGGGTCACAAAGGACGCATAGGAGTTTTTAGAGGCAGGCCACAGTTTCTCTAAACAGGAGGAATCAAAACTGTAAAAGTAAGTCTTGTATAAAGGAATGGCGTTTTCCGCTATGTAAGGAATTTTGAAGTATCTGGGAAATGAAGTAAGTAGCAAAGACAAAAAATATATATTCCTAAGAGTGCATGGGTGAGGGTTGGGAGGACAGCTTACCTTGGATTCGAGGCAATACAGTAAAGAAGAAGCTCGACTTATATACATTATCCCGTCTGCAACTGGGAGCGGTAGGTGGCAGCAGTTTGGAAGAAGAATGGAGCATGGAAGTTTTTGAGAAAAAATGAAAAGTGGACTTTAGAAAGATAACTCTGAAAAGCTAAGAGTATGTATTATAGAGGATGGTGCTTATGTAGCCAGAATTCTATATAGAATTCTGTCAATTTAACTTTTTTGCAACAATAGCCAGTTAATTTGATATTGAGAAGTTATAATGAAATGAAAGATAGGGAATTATAACCAATGTTTATCAAGAAATTAATATATCACTGTCATGTATCAATTCATTTGATTCTCTTAGTAATCGATTTTGCCCCATTTTACTGATGAGAAAATTGTAACCCAGAAAGGTGTCTATAACTCATGAGGCACTCTGTAGCAGGTCTGATGTTTGGGCCAAGATGATCTGGCTTTGAAGCATAAATATCTGAATTGACAGGTTGAGGCACAATTGAAAATACAGCCACGGGGAAGAGGGATAGTGGGCCAACAGCTTTTGTTTTGTTTTATTTTATAATTCAGTGGTTTGTAGTGTGTTTATAGTGTTGTACAATCGTTACTTCGATTTAATTTTAGAACATTGAGAATGCTCATGTTCATTTGCTTCCCATAATCACCAAAACCCTGGATAACCTTGAGTCTATTTTAGTGGTAATCGGTTTGTAAATGAATGGTGACTTCAGTTTAACGGTGCTTGTTTTTGTGAAATAGCAGTCTGATAGCCTTACTCACTGATTTGGGAGTACAACATCATGTGTTTGAATTTTCACTTTAAGTGTGCTCTATTCATAATTTGGAGCAGAGAAGGATGAAAGTCCCAGGCCCTGTGTTAGTCATGGGTCACGCACACTTGAGTTAGACTGCCCCGGGCTCCACCCTGGACTTAACATCCTGTCTTTTAGGAGAGGCAGACACATTGCCTTGGTCTAGAACAGCACTGGAGACGGAAAATCTTCTAGGAATCCTGATGTATTTGATAAAGGGCTTATATTAGACTTCTTTCTGTTGGAAGCCACTGAATTGTTTTTGAAGATTTCATATATATGTAACATTTGGAATGCTTGGCATTTTGTGAGTAAAATCCACATCAATTTAAAATAAAATAAAACTTTCCATCCAGAAGGGGGTAGTAATTGCCAGACACAAAATAGCCCAGCTGTGGAGCTGCTTAAGGGACAATTGGTCTCAGGCAAATTGGGCCAGACAGGACACTGCTACAGACAGAAGTGTAATGCCTGAATTAGTGGACCTATCTGGCAGCGCAGACATTTGCAATGGCTTGAAATAAAAATTGCAAATGCACCAGATTTAATCAATCTTGGTATTTCTTTCTCTTATTTTCTCAGTCCCTAGTTAAAAATAAAATCTGCCTGCTTCATTTTCCTGTGTGCTAGCTGGTAGGATTCACTGGCGTTCTCCACAGGAAAGCAATAGATAGAGCAGACGGCGCTGTGTGGTGGGTGAAAGCCCGGGAGGGATGATTATACGGCCACTCCCACTGTGTTACTCTTCAAAGAAACTGAGACTAATATTCTCCTAAGCTATTTAACCAACTTCTAAAAAAAAAAAAAAAGTATAAGATATTATTTAGAGAATGAAATGGCTACTGTATATAGTCAGAAGGGAGAATTATAGCACATTGTTACACTCATTTGATACGTGTATAAAGAGCTATGCTTAAAGCTTTGTATTGTACCTTCTAAGTAATTGTTCACTTTCGCTAACTGTCCTTAGATAAGGAGAAGAGATAAAGAACTACCTAAAAAAAAATCAAATGTTATAATTGCTCAGTAAGGCTTTCCTTCTGGGCAAAGATTAAGTCTTAATTTCATGCTCCATGAGGATCAAGCCCACAGTTGGCTTCCAAATGTTTAACAGGAGTGATTTCTTTGCCTTTTCGACATTGATGTTCGTGTACAGATACCAATATGATATTAAAAGCAATGAAAGTGTGTTTTGGTATGTACCACATCTACGTGCTGGTAGGTAAAGGTGTTCCCTATCTATATTCACTGCACATATATCCAGTATTTTTGAATGACAGAACTATATGCAAATCTTTCTAATACTTCTTTCTAGGATCACCAAAACAAAGTCTCTGGAATCTAAATTGTCCGCATACTTCAAAAATAAGCTGGCAGTATTACTAGGGCCAATTTCTCTTTGATTTGCTTTAAACAAAACAAACACCCCAAACTGTAAACTTTTTGAGACTTCACGGAGCACTTTTTAAAGAATTTGTGATTCTTATATCTTCACCGTCTAAAAATGAAGGAATACAAAATTAAAAGTTAAACTAATTGGTGTTAGGAGAAGCCCCATAGCATGGTTCCTAACAGCATTTATGCTACAGGTATCAGACTACCTTAGCTGGAAACCCTGCATGCCTCGGTTCCTGACTTCAGAGGGGTTGTAATAATACAGTGCCTCCCTCACACAGTGTGAGGCGTAAATCAGTAAAGCATTGTCCGTCTTTCTCATACTCCTAGAGTGGAACCTCCATAGCCGACCACCACCCTACACTGACCGCCTCCTGAAGTCGATCTAATTTTCATAGACCAGACATGTACTACTACTTGTACATATCAGGACAGTAGACCTAGTTCCTTATGTCGACAACCTCTGTATGTTGACCAGTTTGTTACAGTTCCTCGGGCGGTCAACTTACAGTATTTCAACTTACTGTGTTTCATCAGTTCTAAGAACCATATTTCTTCACATATTTAACATTTTTGATTATGGTTAGAATCATGATGTAGTTGTCATTGATTGCATATGTACATTAAAATTTGCTGACTGTTGAAGTCAATGGCTTGGAAGAAAATACTGGCAACAGTGGAGGACACTTCCCTTTATCATGACTGTGAGGCCCCAGGGGACAGTTTTATGGGGAAAAGCATAGAACTCCCATGGTTTTCAGCTGAAAAGTGATTCAAAGGGTTGAACTCTAAATATAAAAGAAACTGTAGAAATGCTTTCATTTGTCTCGAATGAAACATGATAAAAAATTATCATGTAATTAATTAAAATTAATTAAAATGTGTAATTAGTTTTTAAGCCATTTCTTTTAACAAACATATATATTCTCATAACAAAGCACTGTGTTATAATGTGAATGGCAGTAATTTTTGTTTCCAGTGGTGTGATAGCTAATAGCACGTTTTATAACCAGCGGCATCTTTGATTTGATGGAATATTGCAGCAGGCACTCAGTATACATTAGAGTTTTTGTTAGTATTTCGGTTAATGGTGCTGGGTACATTATCAGAGTCAAGGGTCCTCAAGCTTTTGAACCTGAATAGAGCGAATGGACAGAATATTTGGGATTTACCCAACATCTAGAGCACTGGACTTGCCAAATTCATTTAGTAAATATTGTACGTCCTTGGGCTGAAATTTATGTCTGCTAAATATGTCTACCCTCCTTTTTCATTTGATTGTGAGGATGAAATTAAATGAAAAAAGTGAAAGCTGTTTGTAAACCAAGGAAGGAGTATCCATCATGATAGTCCAGACAATGCTGTAGTGACAAATCCTCTCCAAACCCCAATGCTTAAGCCAAGGGTTTATTTGTACCTCAGGCTGCTGTTCCTCATAGCCCAGAAGGGGTTCCTTGCATATTGATGGGGGAGTAGTCACTGTCTCAGACATTGCTGACCTCAATCCTAGAGAAAAAGAGCTCTGAGGATCCTGAACTGCCAATGACATGCTCTGTCCTGAATATGACACCTGTCAATTATGTTTACAGCACATTAGCCCAAACTATTCACATGAGCCCACCTAAATCATAAGGGTGGCTGAAAGGGAGCTGGAAATGTGTAGAACAGCATCGGTGACAACAAAGCTATGCTAACAACAGTGGTTGGTAGTCACTGAGGACTTCCTCTGGACTGGGCGAAGTGCTTTCCGAGGGTGGAGTTCTTCAGTCCTCGTGGAGTAGGTGCCTTGGCCTGTTGTACTGAGGAGAAGCCGAGGCACAAAGAGGAAGAATAACTTAGCAGAAGCGACGGAGCAAAGATTGTGAACTGACTTCTGCCTCAAACTATGCTGGACTATTTTTATACCAAAAAAAAAAAGATGCATTTTTCTGAAGTGTAAAAGGAAGATACAATACAATTGAGAATTCAGTTGTTGTAAAGAAACAAGAAGGGGGGTAGGTGTTTCTTAAGGCTCCCTAAAATTTCACATGAATCCCCCTAAAATAACCCTCAGAAAAGATGGCCCTGGTGTTTCCACTGCAGCAGCTAGTGGCCCGCTCGTGGCCAGCACGTTGACTTACATGTAGCTCAGCAGAGAGGTCCTATCCCCTAGACCATGCTGTCAGGCTCTCAGTCCTATCCCCTAGACTGTACTGTCAGGCTCTCAGTCCTATCCCCTAGACTGTGCTGTCAAGCTCTCAGTCCTGTCCCCTAGACCGTGCTGTCAGGCTCTCAGTGGATTCTCCCCCCTTTTGACTTATTTATACTTTCCATGTTGGAAGGTGTCTGCCATGTATAGAAGAAGACGATCGCCATCTCAGTACATTCAGTTATCAATAACCTATACCCAATTATCAATCCATGCCCAATATTGCTGGATTGCACTTTGCAAGGAAATCTGGCTGCTTGTCAAACCGGGCTGTGAACACAGCCTGCATTCCTCGAGTTTGTGGGGTGCAGGGTTACCACCACAGAAAGCCAGTGACCAGGGAGGGTCCCCGAGGATGGGTGGAGGACAGGATTGAAGAGCTTCAAATGGAAAGGAGCACATCACTGACCGATATTTTAGATAAGTTTTCAAGCGGAAGATAAACGATGTGACAGTACTCAATCATTCATGGGACATTCTAGCAATGTGAAGGGGGGAAGGAGAGATATTATAATGTGTGTCAAAGTTTGCCCTCGTCCCTCGCCAACACTTCACCTTGCCCGCTGTTGAGGTAGGTATTAAACTGAGACACCTGAGGTCTGTTATGGGACAGCAAGCCCAGGGCCTGCCTTCTGGGCCCTCCTGCAGGCCAGGGAGCGGCTGGACCAAGTGGAAAGCACACCTCCAGCGCCCCCGCCCCCGTGTCCCTTCAGCAGCAGCCAGAGGACCCGGGGTCACTTAACCTCTCTGTCTCTTTTTGAAAGGCATGTAAAATAACCGTCTGGGCGCCTCACAAATCCATTATAGCATTTAATTAACAAATGTTCCTCAAGTGCCTCGCGCTCCCTGTTGGGGTGGATGTGACTGAAATGTGAAATACCTTTCACTGCCTTATCTATTGCTCCAGCGAACACGCTATATGCTGGCACCATTTATCTTCATTTTAATTTTATCTCCCACAAATATAGGCATTAATTTAAATCACATACAGAACATAACAGTTTTTATAGAGGCAAACTTATTCCAGTGTGCTGCATTTTAATATCGCACTTTACCATCTTTTCTCACTTGATTCAAGAATAGTATCTCTTCCTGCCTCAGCATTTAATCTTAGGACAACAGAAACTTTTTTCGGGTGTGCGTGTTCTTGCTCTCAAACTTTATCTTCCTCAGTGCTTTGCTGTTTGTTGCCTGGAAGGTGTTTTCTGCATGTGAGCATTGGTGTATGTTGGTGGCTCTGTCTGTCCTCTGCCAGCTTAATTTCCTAGGGATGGGGGATGGGGGGTGGGGTGGGAGGGAACCTGGCATGATGGATTTTACAGCTGACAGTAATATTTATTCAGTATTTATTCAGATACCTTTTCTAATAGTAATAGACATGACAAAAGTGATTCTTGTCTCTGGAAATTTATACATTAAGGATGCTCTTTTAAAGTACATGTGTTGGCCGGGCCCAGTGGCCCACATCTATAATCCGAGCACTCGGGAGGCTGAGGCAGGTGGATTGCATGAGCTCAGTAGTTCTGGACCAGCCTGAGAAAGAGCAAGACCCCTGTCTCTACTAAAAACAGAAAAATTAGCCCAGTGTTGTGGCAGATGCCTGTAGTCCCAGCTACTTGGGAGGCTGAGGCAAGAGGATTGCTTGAGCCTTGGAGTTTGAGGTTACTGTTCATTAGGATACAATGGCACTCTACCCAGGGCACAGAGTGAGACTCTATCTCAAAAATAATAATAACATGGTAATAATAATAAGAGAAAAACTATCTAGGCCTTGTGGCAGGCACCTGTGGTCCCAGCTACTTGGGAGGCTGAGGCAAGAGAATCTCTTAAGTTCAAGAGTTTGAGGTTGCTATTAGCAAGGACACCCTGGCACTCTACCGAGGACACAGAGTGAGACTCTATCTCAAAACTAATAATAATAATGGCTCGGCACCTGTGGCTCAAGGGGCTAAGGTGCCAGCCACATACACCTAAGCTGGTGGATTCGAATCCAGCCCAGGCCTGCCCAAAACAATGACAGCTGCAACCAAAAAACAGCTGGGCAATGTGGCAGGCGCCTGTAGTCCCAGCTACTTGGGAGGCAGAGGCAGGAGAATCACTTGAGCCCAGGAATTGGAGGTTGCTGTGAGCTGTGATGCCACGGCACTCCGCCTAGGGTGACAGCTTGAGGCTCTGTCTCTAAGAATAATAATGATAATAATAATAACAGGAAAACAGGCCTTGTGGAAGGCAGCTATAGTTCCAGCTACTGGGGAGACAAAAGGATCATTTGAGCCCAGGTGTTTGAGGTCACTATAAACTCTGATGCCAGGGTACTCAGTACTCAGAGGCAAAAGAGTAAGACTGTGTCTCAGCAAAAAAAAAAAAAAAGTGCTCATCTTTTTCTCCTCCTTTTTTTATTCAAAGGGGGTTATGGCCTCTTTTTTTCATCATTGTTACTTTTGTAGCAGATGAGTCTTTCCTCTGAGGGGAAATGTGCTAAATGAGCCTGCGGTATGTATGGCTATAAAACGTTCCAGGAAGCTATTACACCTTAAGCAAGGATAGTTTCCCCATCCTTCATTTGTGCCCGAAAATCCATGGCCCTCCTCAATTCAGACTTGCCAAATTGCCTCTGACATGGCAGCATATTCCCAGAAGCCAAGACCACAGAGCTGGTAATAACACCAGGACCACCATAAAACAACAGGGTTTTATAAACCATTTCAGGCTCTTTTTGGAAGCTTTCAGAATGTTTTTTCTCCAAAGTTATAAATTAAATAGACGACAAAACGTATTTTTTTTTAAAAGTTTTCCTGGCCTCTGAATCCCCAGGTGTAGGGACATCTGTGAAAATCTTATTTATTTATTTCATGTTTGGCCAGGACTTATAATGTACCAATTAATGTGTAAGGTCTCCACTTCCTTCTTGTAACAATCCTATGAAACAAGTACCATTATTATGTTCAATTTACAGATGAGGAGACAAGGCCTAGAGAAGTTGAATATTCTTTCTGAAATCAGAAATCTCTAGTATGTAGCAGGGCTGAAATTTTGAATCCAGCCAACCTTCACTAATAAGCTTCTCATATAGTTCTCACCAGCATGAATTCTTGACCTCTCGTTTGATGCTGACTCTTTCCAAACTCTTAGTCTTTGTTCGACTAGGTGGATTTTTTCTGTGGCAAGAACACGGTTACCCTGGAAACCCACTAGCTAGAATGGCAATCCAATTATAGCACCACCGCTCTGTTTTTATTAAATTAGCATTGCTGGTGACGTGGATTTCTTGATTGAAGGATGCTGAGAAATGGGTTCTCTCCAGTTGTTCTTGCCTCGTAGGACTATTTGGGTTCGTTCTCATTATTCTACTAAACCAAACAAAAACAATGCCTCTATGTGAATGACTGGGTTGGGGGGAATCAAATGGGATGATCTGTTTGGACCATGGGTTTTCAGCGGTGGCTGGACTTGTATGGCAGTGCAAGTAGAGAAGGTTGTCTAGACTCTTGTCTGTCCTCTGAGTACCTTACCCACACTCCCAGAGCCCCAGGGCTCTACACATTGAGAGCCCTGCCCTGACACTGAGACAGGTGTTCTCTTTCCGTGGTTCTTATTTCACTCAGTACATTGGTTTAAGCCTAGACTTGGTTTAGGAAAGGTTGCAGCTTTTCAGCGTTCGTTGGTCCTTCATAGACTTTGGGTCCATCTTCTGGGCCAAGGATTTGCTTTGTTTCAAACCAGTTGGTGAGTTTCCTTAACAAAGAATTCAAACAGAATCGAATTAATACAGCTACGTTCACAGCCCAGTCTCACCAGCTTGGAGGAAAGGACATTCTTTATGCTGGTGGGTTGTGGGCTCACTCCCCCGTGTGGTGAGTGGTGGGCTGGTAGAACATTAAATCCTTCCTCATGGGACACACAGTGTGTGCCAGGCCCATTACCCATTACCACAGATAATTTCATCAGGTCTATTATTATCCATTTTATGGAGGAGATAAAGGTAAAACGAGAACAAATTATTTGTTCATTTCAGGGTTATTCAGTGATGGTTTTTCAGTACAGAATCCCTAACTTGCAGTCCACTGTGGTTTTTTTAATACCATGATGTCTCAAAGCCTTCTGATTGTCTGAAAACAAAACAAGGATACAATCACTGAATGAATTATTGAAGTTCTAACGTCAGAACTATTTTTGTCTTGCAAAATATATTATTTTGCATATTATACACATATCCCATCTAGAATGATGATAATCAGGGAAGAGAAGGAGGCTGTGTCTTACTGCGTCCTGGTGGGTGATAATTCCATGACCCTCCCTGTCACCAGGGAACAGATTTCCAGAACCTATAGTTCAAAATGTTAGAGAGAATTACACATCTTCAGAAAACATTGCACATTCTGAGTTAACTTCTCTACCTTAAAATAAGACTTTGAAGTCCTGGCTTCACCATTTACTGGGTTGGTGCCCTTAACCAGCATTTCCCCTTGGGAAAAATGGAACAGCATTAATATTGGTAATAATGCTGAGTTCTGTAAAGAAATAACTGAGAAACATTTGGTTAGCACCAAAGTGGTAATCTTTTGCAGGGCAAGAGTTATCTTTGTAACGACCTAGCTCACTTTCACACTTTCTCTTCTTTCTCTGCCTCTACTTTCTGACTTTGTAAGACTTTATCTGGAAATTTCTTTGATATCCTTACACATCATAAGGTCTTGGATTTAAAAATCCTAATTATGTTTTTATATCCCTTATGGTAGCAAATCTTTCTCACCTAATTTTATGTTAAGTAAAATGAGAACACACTAGTTACTTCCACATCTAATATGTTTTTCTAATATAAATAAATCTATATATTTTCTGAATTGCAGATGCATGTTCATACACATATACATGCATATGCATATTTTAAAAAATATAAAGAGAAATACACACTAACAGTAGTTATTTTGAGGATTTGGGGAGATAGGCTTTTGTCTGTACTTCTCTACACATCTTTACACTTTCTATAATGAACCTTCTTTGTTTTTGTTTTACATATATATTGGAATTAACATAAATATTTTATAAATGTAGATATAATGTGTCTGTTTTAATAAGCTTATATAAGTGTATGTGTGTATATATACATACACAAATGGTATATTTTGCAAAGCAGAAGATCTCTAGCAGTAAATACCTGAAGGAAAATTAAAGACTTATTTATTTCCCTCCTCACTTCTACCGGTTCTTCTCCCTTCCTTCTTTCCTCTTTTCTTTCTCTCTCTCTTTTTTTTCCTCTCTCATTTTATTCCTTATAGAAATTTACTACCCATCATCTTTTATAGCAAAAACTGTGAAGCCTAGTTCTTCAATATAGTGTAGTAGAAAAAAGATGAGATGTTGAAAGGAGACAGCTTATCCTTCCATCCATAAATCATCACCCAGCGTTTGAACCTATCTCCAATCAAAGGCGTAACCATGATTTTTGATACTAATGAACATAGAAAGTTCTACGCCTTCCTTGCCTGCTCTCTGGACAAGAACAAGTCTGGTAGCTGTAACTTCCAAGTGGAAGTGGAGTGACAGTTATGTCTCCTCCCCGGCCCCGCCCTTTCTACAAGATCTGCCTTGACTGGCTTCTCAGCAGCCAAGAGTTTGGGTTCCTAATAGCTAAATTTTATTTCCTTTATTTTCTTCTCTCTTCTGATGTCAGTGGGTATACATTGTATTCTCCCACCCTGGGACCATGCTTCTTTTCTTAGTAGAATATTTTTCTCATCACTTCCTCCTATGCTGTTAGGTCTAGCTGTTATAATTATAATTTAACCCAGATTGAAGGGGGCAGGGTTTTTTGTGTGTCACTGAATTTCAAAGGGGAGGTATTATTTCTCACGTGAAGGAGATTAACTGCAGGAGCTCATCCTCTCGCTTTTTTCCCTTTTTCAATTTAATCAGTCCCTTGAAGGACACCACATTTCGTACTTGCTAGTTGAGACTTCTGCTCTACGATCCTGAGTTAATTCCTCTCTCCCGTGGGGCACCGAGTCACACTGTGACCCCAGCTGCAGGTGCTGTCTCTGTACACAGCACACACTGGCTAGGAGGGCAGCCCAGGCTCAGCCTTAGAAGCATCGTCAGAAAAAGGTGAAGACCCTTTCCCGATCTGTGTACATCTTTCCAGGTTTAGTGTGGCTGGTATTAATGATAAAAATGATCATTCCTAAGCCTGTCTCAGTTCCAGCCCAGATGGAGTTTTGATTTTAGAAAATCATTCAGTGACATGTATTTCCTGTGCCTGGTAGTCAGTGATCACTTACCAAAAAGGGGGGATGGGGTGGGAGAATAAAAATAAACTTATGATAATCCACATGTACTTAACCTTTACTGAGTAATACCAAAAAGGGAATGAAGCAGGCTTTGCTGACCAGCATTTGCAAAGAGATTCCAGGAATGTGGCTAGAGTTGCCAAAACCTTCTCTGAATCCTGCCAAAAGTATCCCATGCAATTTTGCTAAGGGTGGGGAAAGCAAGGATTTGGAGGTGCATATGTGAATGTGTTTTAAAACTTTCTTACCCAACAGTGTTGGTGGGAAGAACACTGGGGAAAAGTAAGAAACCTGTATTCTAGACCCACTTCCTCCTGATCCCCACGACACCAGAAATGTTACCTGCCTTCTCTGGAACTTCAGTTATGCTTTCAAAGTCTGGGATATAGTCTTTGAAATATGAGCGGCATGGAATCTTAAAATTAAGTCCTCTATACTAAGAATAAATACTTTTTATAAGGTAAAAAATAAAATAAAAAGTATCATATTAAAATCTTAAATCATTCACATTCTGTGATTCAAATTATTCCAAAACATCAAGGTCATATGTAGTATCCCTGTGTCTGTATTAACAAGTAAAACAGAACTAAAATTTTAAAAAAGAAAGTACGTTGTCATTTTTTTACATACAGTATTTCCAGTTAGTAAAAGGTTTATGTCTATTGCAATTCTAGATACCATTATATTTTTAAAAAACCCAGTGAGTTAAGAGTGCAGGCATAGACCCTGGCTTAACTAAACTGTAATACCACAATGCAGCAACTTAATTGACAAGCTACCAAGAGCTATTTTATCTAAAAGATAATGCTATTTTGTCATATTTTCCTGGAGAAAAATGCTCTTGAAAAATTTAAGTATTTTTCTCAGTAGATACTTTCTTTCCCAATTAAAAGATGTGACCCCAAACATTTAGCATGTAATTATATTAATAATTATAGGCAGATATAATCTGTAAAAGATTTCTGTATCTATGAAATCTGGGGCCTTTACCTCTTCCGCCATTGTTTTTTCTCCATCATCTGGTAGCGTCTCTCTGATGGTGGTCTCTGTTGGCCTCATTGTCTGTGCAGAGTATTAAGACACTTTGGGTAGCTTTGGTGGCATCAGTGCTGTTCGTTTCATTAAATAGCTGGTACTCAGGAACTCAGGATGTCCCCATCTTATGGAAAACTTTTAGGAAGTTGTACGTCTATTGTCCTCAGTTTATAGTAGGAAGGTTGCATCTTCTGAAGCCCTTTTTTTAGGGTAGAAATCATCATGCAGTAACAGTTTTCTGTGTATTAGTCTTGCAGCAACATCTGCATGTCTTATAAATGGTTTATTTTTGACAAAAGTCAAAGATCAGTCTGTTTGACTGATAATGCCTACAGACGGTGTTGCCATTATGGGAGAAGCAGCAGAAGATAGATATGGAGAGTTAACCGTGAGGAAGTGGCCTGTGTGATTGTGGTTACCTGGGCTGAGCAGGCAATCTAACCCCCAAAGAGAAGGCCAGAGGCTGGAACACGGTGGCATGGGCTGAAGCTAATTTCCATGAATATTTCTTCTTTAAGGAATCCTCAGCTCCGTTCCCAGGGCCTTTCAACTGATTGAATAAGGCCCATTCTGATTATCTAGGATACTACTTACTTACTTAAAGTCAACTGATTATGAATTCTAGTGACATGTACAAAGTATCTTCACAGCCAGATCTAGGTTAGTGTTTGATTGAGTAGTTGGGGACCTTAGCTTAGTGAAATTGATACACAAAACTGACCATCACAGAAGGGTAGCAGATAAAAAGGCAAGAAACGGGAAAAGAAGGGGCAGGAGGAGCCATGAGATGCCTGCATTGTCAGGGAGAACGAAGACTCGGAGTGACGATAGCCCCAGGGGTCAGTAATGTGGACTCACTGACCATAGGGCACATGGCTCCCTCTCCCTAGCACTGCCCTGGCTTTGGGTCCTGCTGGGAGTTCAGCACCCAACTCACTGCTTTCCTCAACCCTTTGCCCCTTCATCTCCTTTATTTCCATTCATCTGCAGCTTCCCCAGCCTCAGATTGTACTCCACCAATAACACTTGGCTATATTTTACCTCCTTAATCATAAAATTAAAAACCCAAACCTCCCTCTGAGTATAGCCCCATGTTCTTCCAGCTCTCTCTCACTCAGGAAACTCCTACTCTGCCCTTCTCAGCGTCTCTGCCTCTGTTATCTTTGTTTCCGTTTCCCCATGTATTTCTTTTCTTGTTGAACTTCGAGTCTGTGGTTTAATGCTGCAGCCCCCTCTCTTCCTCTTGACCTTCTTCCAGCAGGCTTTTTGTCAGAGTTTTCCTTTATGTACCTTTCCCTGTTTAAAGCGGTGGTGCACTCTGGCCATCTTGCCACCTATTCAAAGTTATTTTACAGCACACTTTAGGTTTTCTCAACAGTTTCATTTTAGGGATCTCCTAAGCTCCTTGTCTTCTAAGTCTCCTTAAATGTCATTTCTCTTTGGTGGAGGTGGTGGCAGCAGGGTGTCTTATTCAGGACTCCTTCTCCTTCCACTTCCTACATTTAATTTGGAGACTCTTCCACTTCTGAGGTCTCAACTACCAATTCTGTAATGTTTTTATATAAGTCTGTTCCAGCAAGTATTCTTGCAACTTTTGATTCAGATGTTTGAGCCAGGTGCACTTGGTTATACTGCAGAACTCTCGGCCACCACACTTTCGAGATGAATTCATCAACTTCTCCCTGGAATTCCTGTATTGTGTGAGGACATGGTGTCATATCTAACCAAGCCAGAAGTCTAGGTATTATTTCTTGACTCTTCTCTTTGCCTGAGTATCAATATTACCTCTTAAATATCTCACACTTCTTTCTATTTCTACCCATCTTCACTGCCAGCAAAGGATCTCAGATCACCATCGTCTCTCAGGGACCATTGATAATATCCTCCTAACTAGTTTCCTTGTAGTTTCCACCACCCTCACCACAACCTACTTACCAAGCTGTTCTTAAAATGCAAATCTGAGCCTGTTACTGTTACTCAGCCCTGTCTAATACCTTATCTCCTTAGCTGAGTAGCATAACATAATGATTAGGAAAACTGGCTCTGAAATCAAATAGAAATGAGTTCCGATTTCACTTACGTGTTATCTTAGACAAATCACTTTTTTTGGTTCATTCCTCATATGTAAAATGAGAATACAAATGGCACTTCTCCTTTTAGATGTTATATGCGCCTTTGGCTTCTTCTGTTTCTGCTCCTCCCAACGCTCCTTGTAGCCACACGCTGCCTTTTCTCAGATCCCCAAAGACATTGAGCTGCCATTGGACAGTCACGTACTGTTCTCTCTGCCTGGAACATTCTCATGCCCCCAGCCATTTATTGGCTTGTCTCAACATAGATGCCATTTCCCTTGAGAAACGTTCACCAGCCACCTCTGGTCTAATTTAGTTTATATGCCCTTGCTGTGTTTTCCTATGCCTTTTTCCTTGAACTTCCTAATCTCCACGTCTTCCAACCTTTAAATGATCATTCACTTAACTGCCTGCATCTTTCAAGTGGAGTCCTCTCCACCCATTGTAAATTCCATGGGGACCTTGACCATTTTATCTTCACCATCCTGTTGAGCTCCCAGTTTCTGCTGTCCAGAGCTTAGCATGGCGTCTGGCAAAGATTTGAAGAGGGTTTATAATGTGACCATCTCTCTGGTAACATATACATTTCCAACAAAGTGATCACATCTTTCCTTCTGTAGGACAAAACATAACATAAAAAACATGCCTCCTCTCTCTGTCACTACTCCCTAGGAACCTGGCTGCTTCTAGAGAGAGAGCTGTTTGCACAATCAAATCAAGTGGTATTTTACAAGCAGGGAAAGCCCCAGGACAAGTCCCTTCTCTTGACCACAAAGTTCTTATGTTTTCTGTCTTTCCTCTTGAAATCTTGGTTTCAGCAAAACAACATTTCTGTCCTTTCCCCCTTGCTCCCCGTAATGCTACAAATGTAGTGTAGTAGTGGTCATGTGTTAAATCCCTCAATCTAGTACCATGTTAGGCTTGGGTAGGAGGCAAACAACAAGACTATTTTTAGCGTTGCTTGGAAGAAAATTTCTAGGTATATAACTGACAATGTTCGTGGAGAGCTGCTTCACTTTTCTGTCAAGCTTTTTTTTTTTTACAGTTCTGCACAGCAAAAAAAACTCAGAATTTTTGAAAGGAAGCTTGTCCCTTTTTATTAGCTCCTTTTACCTCATGCTGAGTCATGGGTGAGAGAGAATTTGTAGGTGGGTGAGCTGCAGGAAAAGTAATACTGTCATTTACACTCACAGGCTGTTATGCTTTCCAGAAAACTTTTTCCGTAGGTTGCAAAAGTGATTAATCTGCTGTTAAAACTGACAAAAAAGGCTCTCTGATAAGAGAAAGAATTAAATGAGGGCTTTTTCTTTAAGAAGGAAGCTCCTCTTTCCTGTTTTAGATTGGAAAAGCTAAGTTTAAATGTTTATTAAATTTGGTCTCTGTGTGTGCATGTGTGTGAATTTAGCCATGACTTAAAACAGTCACAGGACATTTTCTATTTAAATGATGTCTTTTTATTTATTGGCATGGCACAGTCCTCATGTTTTATGTCTACATTATTCATTTCTACATCTTGTTCCCCGACTTTTCCCTTTTTTCCCCCTCTATTTTAGTCTGTCTTTTCAATACTTTGAACATCATTTTGTTTCTCATTCCCAGATTTCTGCAGCCAACCTCTGTTTTAAAGATTAAAACCGGTAAAGATGTTTTACGTTCCCTCTGTGACAGAAATTCCTTCCTCCCCCCAAAATTCCATTCATGTAACGTTTTGATAACATTTTTAAAAACTTGGAGACAAAAATTGTTTAGTATAATTGGAATGAAACATCATTTCCTGAATGGTGTAAAAATTTTTTTGCTTTATTTTTTATTTAAAATTCTTTGCTTTATTTTTTATTTAAAAAAGAAATACTTTGAAATGTAAAGAAACATTTCCACTGAGGACTAACAAGTATGCATGGAATTGATCTCTGCTAATTCGTATTTTCAACAGGCAACTTAGACAAATACATCACATGGGCATAACCTAACTTTTTAATAATTCTGTAGATCATGGGTGACTCATTTAGAGAATTCAGAGTCCTCAAAAATGTAGAGGGAGGCGCCTGTGGCTCAAAGGAGTAGGGCGCCAGCCCCATATGCCGGAAGTGGCGGGATCAAACCCAGCCCCGGCCAGAAACTGCCAAAAAAAAAGTGGAATAACATGTTAGAACTTCTTGAGCTGTTGCCTTTAGCATTTTAATGCCTGCTTTTGATAACAAGTTTGGATTGGTTGTTAAAATGCACTGTATTACCCTTTTTCCTTTGACATTTTTCTGCTCTAAAGTCTCACCATTTTATGTTGGGGTACATTGGGTTGGTATACTTTTTCTTCTTCCCTTTCTTATTTTGAAGGCTGATTTCTAAGCTTGGGCCATTTCCTTGGCAACTGAATGGATTTATGGGGAATAAAGGGAAAAGGATTTTCTCACAGAATCCTTGTGAGATCCTTCGTGACAGACAGCTCTGCCCCTCGGCAAGGAAGGGAAGACACCAAGAGTAACAGCCCCTCCTCTGACCGAGTGGCCCAGCACCATGGACTTGCTGCCTTCCTTTAGTTCTAACGTTTAGACAGACGCACCATGTTTGCCCATGAGCTACAAATTCAGGTTTTAAAATTCTGAAGTTGAGAAGGTCAAAATCTTATTATTAATATTATACGGGCATTTCTTAAGGAAAAAAAAAAGTAGAAACAATGTAACAGTATTTGTTTTATATCTGAATTGCCAAGATGATGAAATATATGTAAACAGACAAGTAAACATATTTCTATGTCTTATGTGCAGATATAAATTGATAAAGAGAGAGCAGCATTTCTAGATAACACCATTGCATAATCTCTTCATCTTCAAGGTCCTACAGCAAAGAGTCTTCATCTTGTAATAAAATATTACATAAAGGGGAGCTCTTTGGGGCTGGATGAGATTTTACAATGTTTTTCATTATACTTTTAAGTAGAAGAAGGTAACTGCTGCCTAATGATAAGGCTGTATCAGGTTTGTTTCTGTTGTCATAGCAAGGTGGATTAACTTTTTGTTTTTTGTTTTGTTCTGTTTTGTTTTTTGAGACAACCCTAGGTAGTATCCTGGAGTCCTAGCTCACAGCAATCTCAAACTCTTAAGACTCAAGCAAGATCCCATTGTGTCAGTCTCCTGAGTACCTGGGACTACAGGTGGCTGTCAAAATAGTCAATAGTTTTTCTATTTTTATTACAGGTAGGGTCTCACTTTTGCTCAGGCTGCTCTGAAATCCCTGAACCCAGACAATCCACCTACCTCAGCTTCCCAGAGTACTAGGTTACAGGCCCGAGCTATCATGTCATAACTTTTAAACTAGAAGAAAAAGCCCTCTTTTATTGTTTTTGAGATTAGCTGCCTTAATTTAAGTTGACTAGAGTATTTTTAAGTTGGGAATATTTTGATTTGACATTTTTAAGAGGGAACGCTTCAATACATGTTAAGGGAGAGTCTTACTCTTAACTAAATGCCAGCAAGAAAGTTTAAACCAAAAGGTAGTCATGAAACAATGGTAATGAGATAGGATGATGGTTTAGCAGGTGAAAAAAAAAAGCCCCACAGGGAACAGTTCCAGAGCAGTAAATTATGAAACATTACTAAATAGGTTTCATTAGTCCAATGTGGACTGTATTTAATTGACATTAGGAATTAATCAGGAAAACTTTGGAAAATATATGTAAGACAACTTGATATTAAACTCATAAAAGTCTTTAAAGTATCTGCTTTAAGAATTAGAAAACATTGTGAGGTCAGGCGCAGTGGTTCACACCTGTAATCCTAGCACTCTGGAAGGCCGAGGCAGGTGGATTACCCTGAGTTCACAGGCACAAGATCAGCCTAATCTAGCAAGAGCAAGACCTCATCTCTAAAAATAGCTGGGCATTGTGGCAGGCCCCTGTAGTCCCAGCTACACGAGAGGCTGAGGCAAGAGAATATGGCTTGAGCCCAGGAGTTTGAGGCTGCTCTCAGCTATGACTCCACAGCCCTGTCTACCAAGGGTGACAAAGTAAGGTTCTGACTCAAATAAAAAAAAAAAAAAGAAAAAAGAAAAAGAAATGTTGTGAATGAGGCTCCAAAAACAGCACCCATTTTGCTAATATGTGCTTATAGAGAAGCTATTTGTTAGAGGAACGAACCTGCAAAATGCTGAGAATTTAATACATGATACTTACCTTTCAGTTTCCCCTCTTATCTGAGATATTTTTAACAAAATACAATAGACCTGAAATGTTTTTTTTTTTTAAAAAGTTGACTCTGTAATGAAGACAAAAAAGCAAAAGAGGGCATTCATAGTGACTGTTTATTTTCATGTTGTTAGATTACAAAGTCTACAAAACCAGAGTGCCAGATGCTAAATTTTATCAGCATAATGCATCTTTAATTAAATATTATATTTGCAATACAATTAATAATGTGCTCTGTTTCCATAACTGTATTAAGAAATTACCATAATTTTTATATAATAGGCTAATAAAAAGCCAGTGTGTTTTGAAACAGTCTTTCCTAAAGTGGTTATGTGCTCTGTATCCATTGAATTTTGAATGTAGATTAAGGGAATATAGGCCAGATTTATCTGATGCCATATACCCAGACCTTTAACTGAGTAAGGACTCTTGTAGGATTTAGCATTATTTTGCTTTCTTTAAAATCAAATAGGTTACTTGTTTTTCAGCACACTCACTCTTCATGAAGTTTTGGGAATAAATGACCTACTCGCATTGGGCTGCCCTGTCCTTTGCCTCTTTGTGAAAGTCCCAAGGAATACAAAACATGAGAATCCCAAGTGTATGGTACCTTGGTCGATGATGGCTCTGAATGAATGGAGGGTTATGCATCTGTTTCTATGTTCACCATTGGTGCTGTTTTAATTCTCACAATGTGTTAACATGATAATTAAATTCTCCTAGGAAAGGATTTTAAATTAAAGTCTACACGGAAGACACTTTGATATTGAGAAATAATATTATCTTTTCATATGAGATCGTATGTGGATGTGGAATAGCATATATACTCTGACAATAGAGTTTTAGTAAAATAACATTTTGCAAGCTGCCTTTTTCAAGACTTTGAAAACAAGTGATTTGCATAGGAGGTATGTGTGTCCTTAACACTTCATGAAACAGTAGTCCCCTGTCTTCAGAAAGTAATTGCTCTCACTACAATGTATTTTTTAAACATCGAATCTCCCTCCCCTGCCCTTCTTTCACCCTGATATTTGTCCCTTAATTCTATTAGATTAGTTGTCAACTAAAATTAAAGGCAGATATTACCTTTCTCAATCTGTCCTGGTCTAATTCTGTAGTCTTGTCTCAAGTACTTGCCTTTATATGATGTGGTAGTAGTTTATAGAACAACTTTGGAGCCACAAAGTCTAGGTTCAACATTAGCTTATTCTCCAACCTTCGGCAAGTTACTTAAGCTCATAGACCTCGGATCCCTGATCTATAAAATGAAGAAAATAATAGATTCTTCTCAGTTATGAGTAAAGCATTTAGTTAAAGATTGGTACATTATATATATTAGTTACTATTAAATCCCTGCCACAGCTGGTTATTCTCTGTACATACACTAGCCTTTTATCTATGTCTTTGTTCACATTATTTGCCAGGAACAGAATCCGTCATCCTTCTTCTCTGAGGTGCCAGGCACATGTGTGCCCACAAATACTCAGCTTTCTTTGTGTTCTAATTCTACCCAGCCCACAAGATGTGGCTCAGAGACCCACTGTCTGACTGCCAGATTGGGCATGACGCATCCAGAACCTTAGAACACGTCTCTGTTATTTAATAGTCTCAATTGTATGTTATAGGCATTTCCAAATATATTTTGCCTCTTTTCCTGATGTGTGAACTCTTTGAGTCCAGTGGTTTCCTGTGACAAATGTCTTTTCCTCCAAAGTGCACACGGGCTTATGATGAGCTGCTGGGCTCCTTAATGTGCCAGGGGGAAAGCTCAGTGGTTTTGTTTTGGTTTTTTTGTTTGTTTGTTTTGGAGTTTTGGTTTTTTGTTTTGTATGTTGGGTACCAGCTCAGCCACAGTAAGTTACAAAGCAGACTCCAGAGTTACCTGAGTTATAGGCCTTAGTTTCTGGATGGCATTTCTGGACCCGTGTAGGACCAGAAGGAAACAGGCTGCCTTGAAGGGAAGGATATAGATCTGGCAGGATTCACCACCTGCTGATTAAAAAGCCCTTGAACTTTTGATTAAATATAAGAAGTAACCAGGCAACAGTCACCATCAGCTTAGGGTGAGACTAGGCTGGCTTAAGGTGTGACCTGGTGCTTGTGGCCACAAAGCAATGCCCAGGTCAGTCCTCCCAGGAGCCCAGCAGTGAGGTAAGAGGGTGAGATGCTTTTCCTGGTAATCCAGGGAATTCTCTTGTGTCTTATCCAAGCGCACAAAGGTGATACCACCAGGAGTCTGCAAGAGTCACAGTGCTGCTGGCCTTGGGGCACCCCCAGTGCTGGTACGGCTGCAGTGTGACCAAAGACTTAGACCACAACACTCAATTCCTTTTGAGTATCTGAAGAGCCTTCTCCAAAAAAAATGGGTTCAGGTAAGCCCAGAGTAAGAAGATTAAAATAAATACCTAACTTTTTAACACCCAGATATTAGTGCACATCCACAACCATCAAGAACATTTGTGGTTCCACCAAATGAACTGA
Organism: Loris lydekkerianus; assembly: GCA_963574355.1. NCBI lineage: Eukaryota > Metazoa > Chordata > Mammalia > Primates > Lorisidae > Loris > Loris lydekkerianus. The sequence goes on from CAUYPK010055645.1 coordinate 114,351, forward strand.
CAACAGTATCAGTGACCAATCCTGGTGTGCTGGACCATAGGTGACCTTTCAGACAGAGATTCAAAATAGCTGTCCTGAAGAAGCTCCACACAGAAGTTCAAAACAATAGTGAGAAGGAATTCAGAAGCCTTTCCGAGAAATTTAACAAAGACGGTGAAATAACAATAATTAAAAATAGGAGAAATCCTAGAGCTTAAGAGTTCAGTTGACAGACTGAGAAATGAATGAATCAGAGTCTCTCACCAGCAGAACTGACCAAGCAGAAGAAAAAGTGTGCTTGATGACAGGCTCTGTAAAAAGGAGAAAAAAGTAATAAATAATAAATGAGAAAGAAGCACACCTCCCAGACCTAGACAATAGCTTCTGAAGACCAAATCTAAGAGTTATTAGCCTTACAGGGGAGGTAGAGAGAGAGACTGGAGTAGAAAGTATATTCAAGGCATTAAGAGAGAACTTTCCAAACCTAGAGACTCAGATCCTAGAACACCGAGCAGGTTATGCTCAGACAAGGCTACCTGAAGGCAAACGTAGGTTCCCAAAGGTCACAGATAAAGAAAAGGCCCTTGGAGAAGCCAGGGACAAGAAACAAACAGCTTGCAAATTAACTCCAGGAGGTCTGGCAGCAGACTTCTCAGTGGAAACCCTAAGGCCGGGAGGGAGTGGCATGACGTATTCAAAGTGCTAAAGGAAAAAACCCTGACCCCCATCATAGCCTGCAAAAATGTCCTTCAACATGAAGGAAAAATACTTTCTCAGACAAACAAAAGCTAAGGAATTTCACCAAAGCCAGACCTGACCTACAAGAAATACTAGAAGGAGCTAATCTGAAGGAAAAGGATGTTTACGAACTGTAAGAAATCTTTTGAAGGTACCCAACTTACTGGTAACAGTAAGGACAGAAATACCGAATAATTGCTTGCTATAATTACAACGTATAAATCATTTATGTTTTGAAAGGGAAAACTAAAGGACAAATTGAAAAGACACCCCACCCAAGGGGAGAAAGTACTTCAAACTACCCACTTGACAAGGGATTAATACAACAAAGAATGGGAAGAGCTCTAACAACTCAATAGGAAAAAATTTGAATAATCTGATTAACAAACAGGCAGAAAATCTCAATAGACATTTCTCAAAAGGAAACATACAGGTGGCTAACAGGTATACGAAAAAGTGCTCAGTATCACTAATCATCAGAGAAATACAAACCAAAACTACAATTAAATATCATCTCACCACAGTTAAAATGGCTTTTATCAACAAGACAGGTGATAACGCCTGTTGGTCTGGAATGTGGAGAAAGGGACCCCTGGGATCTGTTGGTTAGAATGTAAATTAGTGCAACCACTAAGGAGAACAGTATGGAAGTTTCTCCAGAAAAACTAAAAATAGAGCTACCGTAGGACTCAGCAATCCCTCTGCTAGGTATATAACCCAGAGAGAGGAAATCAGTATATTAAAAAGGTGTTCACACTCCCAGGTTAATTACAGCACTGTTCACAGGGGTCAGGATCTAGAATCAGCCTAAGGATCCACCAGTGGTGAATGGATAAAGAAATGGTGGTGTATGGACATGATTTCATATTGTCTAGCCACAGAAGAATAAAATCCTGCCATTTGGAGCAACATGGATGGATCCAGAGAACAGTATGTTAAATGAAACAAGCCAGGCACAGAAAGCTAAATCTCCTGTGTTCTCACTCATGCGCGGGAGCTAAATATGAAATGATTGATGTCCTGGAGATAGAATGATGGTTACCAGCGGCTAGGAAGGCAGCAAAGATGGAGAGGAATTAAATGGGGGTAGTTAATGGATGCAAAACTATAGTTAGATAGAATGGACCTTTGAGTGTACGTGATGTTCCTCATTTCTGCGCTAAGCCTACCACTCCTGGGCATTGGCAGAGATCTGAAAATTAAAAGGAACAAAAATAAGAAATACGTTTAAGCAATATGTAAGTTCCTCTTACTGAGTTTCCTCCCTCATGCAGCTCTCAAGCTTTGCAAAAGAATGACAAATTCTTTATTTACAAGAAAATGAAGGCAGATCATATTGTCATATGAAAGGCAATCTTCATTGTGGATAATTAGATAAATAGACTATTTACAAGCATATGGTTTTTACACGTGGATACTATCTTTATGAAAACCATGGAAGAAACTCTCAGTGCCTGCATGATTTTTTTATTTTTTTGTCATGTTTATGTGGGTGAAAGACCAGTAGTTACATTCTGAAAACTCCAATGTTGGCTTGTCTTTAAAAAGATTATACCCCGTGATGAAGTTTTAACACCCTATGTCCCATAACAAAAGTTGTGTTGCATTATGTCTTTATCACTGAATACTCATGACACTCAAAAATAGTTCAATTTTTAATACATCAAATTACTTACTTGCCTTATTTTAAAAACAAATCATAAAACATGATAGTTTCCACAAATTGTGTTTGTGGGTATTTTATTATTGGATTTATTTAAAACTATAGATTGATTTAAAAAGCAAATTCTGAAAATCAAGGCCTGACACAACCTCAAACTCTTGGGCTTAAGTGATTCTCTTGCCTCAGCCTCCCAAGTAGCTGGGACTACAGGTGCCTGCCACAACGCCCGGCTTTTTTTTTTTTTTTTTTTTTTTTTTTTTTATGGTTGCAGTTGTCATTGTTGTTTAGCTGGTCTGGGCCGGATTCAAACCCACCAGCCTTGGTGTGTGTGGCTGGGGCCGTAACCACTGTGCTACAGGTGCCAAGCCTGCAGTTGTTTTGTTTTGAGGCCTTGTTGTCGTGTGTGATTTTTGTTTTTGTGGCACAGTGCAGCCCTCTTATACCTAGTTTTAAATACCCTTCCTTGTTCTTCGGTGCTAACTGACAGTTCATTTATTGCAGGATGGTAATTGCACTATCAGGCACCCAAGTAAGCAATGTAAAAAAAAAGAAGCAGATCAAAAGCAGGATTTGTTTCATAATAATATTGTAAGTTGTGTTTCCTTTTATAGTCTTCCTTGTTTACATATACAACGTCTAGGAATAATCGACACTTCCTTCAATATCTGACATTAAGGCAGGCATTCTTTAATTTTTCAATATAGATACAAAAGTAGTTCACTTTACTGTTTATTATAGGACAAACCACATTGCAAGCAGGAAGACAAATGCATACCTGACCTCTGAGTGGGGAAAGTAGAGTGGTGAGGGATGTGGCCAGCTGGAGGGCTCATCCACTCCCCGAATTTAACCCTGGCTTCATTGAAGAATGCAGGCCTAGTGTTGCTAGATCTGGAACTGAGTTCCATTTAAATAGCCCTGATTGCTAAGGCCTTCAGTCTGGAGGCTCAGCACCACTGGAGAACTGGGTCAGGTTAGCACATTATTTAACAAAGCCAAACTGATGGCCCTTCCTGACCCCAAATCCCCACTTTCAGTTAAACTACTTAGACAAAGACTAATAATTGTGAGAAATAAATATAGTGTAGTCTGAAGGGTTTGTTGTTCTGTTTCCCCCTTCCCTCTGAGGCTTTTTATAGGAATCTCCACATCCAGATGATAACTTCGGGAATCAGAGGCGAGATTATGTCTTTGACTTTTATCCAGAAGCAAAATTATTCAGGTCACATGACTACCCATGTTGTCCTTTTGCACAAAACTATTTAGCTCCTCAGTTAAGACATATATGGCCGCTGCCCAAATGAAAGAAGCAAATCTCCCTATTGGTTAAAGAATCCAGACTACTAAATGTGAATGATGTCAACTAATTTGACTATCAGAATTTAGGCTGCTAATTTATCATAGTTTTACTCTGTTATTTTATTTCTCTACTTTCATTCTTAACACATCAGTATAATACTTTTCTTAAAAAAAGATCACTTTGAGCACATTCTCTCGGTTTCCATCAAATTATCCAGAACAGTGGATCTCATTTGCTCTATACATCTTCATGTTAGGAAATTGTACAGCTTAAAAGATGCTAGGAACAGATATGCTGGCACAGAATCTCTGGCAAATATAAGCTCTGTGGTTAATGCTCTAGGGCCCTTTTCCCTTAAAACTCCATTCCTAGTTAGGGCCTCCTTCCCATATCTCACATGGACTATTGCCTGGTTCTCTGTAGGCCCTTCCTAAACACATGGCTGCCAGATCAATACCTCCTCAATATAGCCCTGATCCTGTCATTCCAAAATTAACTTCCTGACGTTGTACTTGTTACTCAGACAGAAGGAATGTGATAATCATGATGGTAATCACAGCAGTGATAATTGACTGCTCTTAGATGTTCCATCTCAAATATCAATTGTCTTGAGACAACAAGACTTTTGGAATTCAGTATCAGAAGGTTTAGCTGTGAGTTATTTGGCATGAGTCTGAATTGCGTGTATATTATGTGGCTGGTTGAAAAAAGATAATCTGATAGACATGAGAAGTGAGTAGGTGGGGAGTTGACATTTTGCTAGAAGTGCATGCCTGGCATTTTGATATACTGTTGCACCTACTCAAACCTTTTGCTATCAGTAACAAACCACCTTGTGAAGACACCATAGTGTCATTTAGGACAGTGGGGAAAATCTTACTACTTTGCATCTTGGTCTTGGTTTTGCAATTAAATACATATGATAAACAGGAAAGCATTGCCTTGGAGCGCATGTATCTGTTAAAGCAGATTGACTGCTTGGTTACCACACTATAAACAGCTTTTTGGAAGGATTTTTAAATTTGTAATATTCTTTGATATAATGTTCAATGAGAAAGTAAGGTATAAAATAGCACATCAACAGCATTCACGTTGAAACACTAACATCCATGCCATCCACACGTGTGCACACGTACACCTGCAGACACAGATGCCTGGAGATAAAGAGCCAGTGGGGAGTTAACAAAACTTAACAGTTGTTATCGCTGAAGCTTTGAGTTATGAGTGTTTTTATTTTCTTCAGTAATTTTGTTAATACAATCTTTTCTACAACGAATGTTGTTGTAACGAATAAAGTATATCTCACCTAGCTCACTCACAGTGCAAAGAAGTGGTGATAATATGGCAAAATCACTAAGAGACATGAGAATAAATATAAAGGTAAACCATTTTTAAATAAAAGTAGTAAAGTATCTTTTTGAGTAATTATTTTCTACCATTTCACGAACAGTATGGATGGGAGATTGTACAGTTTATTTTTAGAATTTTTTATCATTGTTGTTTTGTTTTCTGCTTCTGGAACATGGAGTGAAGACATCTAGCAATAGAATCTGAAAACCTCTACACAGTAGACCTCCGATACCGAGGATCGTTTGTTATGTCTCCTTTTCTTTTTCTTTTTCAGTTTTCCCTTTTTCTCACCTAATTACGTTGTAGCTGATGCTGCTTATCATGTTCCTGTATTTCCGTAATACCCATTATCCTAGCATTCACAGGGTCTCTCTCTCTGTCTTTCTCCACACAGAGATTAAATAATGAAAATTAGAGAAATAGAGAATAAATTCATTCTTAATTATATTCATTCATTTCTCAATGATGCTTTGATGCCTTGCTATGGCTTAATCTTTGTGCTACCCTGTTCTAAGTGTTAAGAAAGGCTGGAGAAAGGAGTGTTAGAATAAAGCATGGTCCCTGCTTTATAGTATTCTGGTTTAGAACAGTGTTTCTCAAGCTTGAGAATGTGTAGAAATTACCTAGGTCGTAACATGTGTCTGATCATTGGTATGGCATGTTGACAAGTCAGACTAGGTGTGATGTGTGAATTCCGCTGCCCGTGTGAAGTATCACAAGGCATTTTTAGGCATCACAATGAAGGGGGAGGAGCCAAGAGACAGGGTTGGACCTCAAGCCAGCCAATAGTTCAGAGTAGAATGAAGGACCCTCTCCTTCATTAAAGGAGTATTAAACCAGTACTCTTTGGCTGATTGGAACTCATTTCTGTGTTTAAAAAATGAATGGGTTGCAGGGGGAGCATTGTGTTCCAAACAGACTTTTGTCAGACTTCTGGAAATCTGAGAAATTTCCCCTAGTTTTCTTCCTGTTTCCCTGACTGTACTTGAATTCATTGATGCTGGCAACAATTACTTTTTACCCGGTAGCTGACAAAATTTTGGTAATTAGAAGGTGGTCAGTTACATACGGTCAATAACTGAATGACACCACTTTTCAAAAGAAATTTTAAAGTTATAAATTTAGAGTTAGCTGAACACTACATTTCTTTGTCTGGGAATGGTTTGGGAAAATGCAATGTATTCTCTGAAAGGAAAGGATATTTGGAGATATGATTGTTTTTCTCGGTAAATAAACCTACACGTTTTACATATAAGTATACATGCTCCTTTTATAAAAGAAGATAAAAGAAAAAGAAAGAGCAAAATGTCTTTATTGCTACTACACATGGTTACCACTCACAGTTGTGGTTTTGTTTTGTTTCTGTTAATCACATATTGCACTTTAATCACGCTGTATGTACATGTTTGTATCCTGCTATATTCCCGCAACATTATATAGCGTAAGAGGATTAATCTTCTTTATAAAGATCAAGAGGTTTATAAAAATAAACTGTCAGAGTGATACAGGCCTTAGTTTATATGTCATTCCAAAGGACCACAGTGTCAACATGTAGCTGAGCCCAAAGGCATCCCTTAGACACCTTAAGCTACTTGGAATCTTTGAATTCTTTCAATCAAATCCCCTTATTTTATAAAGAGGAAATTGAGACCCAAAGAACAATATAAATGAATTTGTTTGGGCCCAAGATTTTCAAGCCTTGTTCTCTCAGTTTAAAATTGTGTCCCAAATATTTATCTTTGCATTTGTTAATTTTTGCTATTTTAAAAAGAAGAGAGGAATATACTAATTCATTTTGCCTTTAGATGGAAGTTCTGCTTGAGCAATGAGTCCCAAATAACTGACCTCTGTCAGCCATCTGTACCCCAGCCGATGGTGCGGGTGGTGCTGACACCTGACCTTGGCCTAGACAGCATCCCTTCACTCTCCCGTAGAACTTGGTCACCTTGTACCATGGTCAAAAAATAAGGATGCTCTTTCCCACATGCCATCCTCAGATTTCCAGCTAACCATGTCTGCCTGAAAACAACAACAACAAAAAAAAAACAAAAAACACAAATTCTTTACTATGCCAGATTCTAGGACATTTACTGTACTGCATGATCTAAAATATCAAATAGGCTTTATCACGAAGCTTTCAGAAATATAAATGCACAAGATAGGAAAGAGTGTTTTGTGGGACAGTTCGGACGACGATTCTTGTTTCTCCCATGGTGACTGCTGTGTGTAAGGAGACTATTTGTATATTGTAAAACTTGTTGCTAATTGTCCTTCAGCTCTGAGGTTATGCTCAATCTTACTCTTTGAAATAGTCCCCCAGGAAATTAAAAAGGGAAGTACTTTAAACGGCACGCTCAATTTCTGAGTGACAAAGACAAGCGTGAGAGAGACCTCTGCCTCCAGATCACCCCTCCTTCATCTCCCCCTTTTCAGGACACACCAACCACCAGAAATGAATCTACCCCATGTGGTCACTGCAGGATTTATCTGGGCATTTGCTGAACCTGCTCGCAATTTATTTTTATTTCTTCCGATAGACGTGGATTTGGCACAGGAGAGTGAATTCTTTCTGGAACAGCAGATGTGCCTGGTACACTCGTTTGCTGTAACCATTTGTGCTGTGGTTTAAAAAAAATTTTTTAAGAGTGTAGAATTGTTGAGGGGGTAGGGCTGTAAAACCAGAGCCATTTTAGTGATTATGCAAAGTTAGAATGTGAGTAATTTTGCTGCAGTTAGTCATTATGTGCTCTCATGGCTTGTTTTACAAGGATAAAGGGATGTGTACAGGTTTGGTGAATAGAGCTTCTTATTCGTCCCTAATAGTCTCTCTTTATGAAAACATTTCCTACCCTTCTTCCTACTCTGTGGCAAAAGCGCTCTCGTCGTAGAAATTATACCCTTCTGTGATTTAGTACTTTTATCCATCTACCCTAAGTGGACAGCCAGCCTCCATTTCTGAGAACAAACAGGTTAGGAGAAAAACTTTTTTCCCCTATACAATGCGTAATGTAGCTGATGTACATTCAAATCATAATAATACAGCGATCATTTCAAAATGGGCATGTTTTCTGCAAAACGAAAGAAAAAACTGAGCAGACATCCAGCGACTTTGCTATGAGCTTAATGTGTTCTAAATATGGTGTCCTTTCAACATTGTATTAGAGATGTTTGATCGGTCTTAGCAAATTTTGCTCATGGAATTCCCTGAGGGCTGGTAACACACCACCTATTCCTTTTTTACTTTCTTCTGGGTTGCCCAAATTGCCATTGAAATATGTGAACGAGGGTCTGTTTCCACTGAAGCAAATATAGCCACTTGCTGACACTGGTGGCTTCCTTTACTGAATTCCAGTACTATTTTGGAAACACCTATATGAAAACAGAGCAACCCAACTTGTCCCCATTTGAGCCTTGTTGGTGATTTCCATGCACTGATGTCCATCCACTGAAGTCCACTTTTGTTTTTGAAAAACAAAACTGGGTTTGTTGCCCTGTTGTGGGCTGATTTGTGGCCTGATTTGTGAGTCAGTTCATTCTGGTGTAATGGAGGAAGACTGGTCTTAGAGTCCGAAAAACTGAGTTCTAATTCGGAACTTTTCCAGACCTTCCTGCTCTGTTTCCTCGGGGAAAAGGTTGAAATTTATGACCTGCAAATTTCATTCAGTTCTAATACCCCATGATTCTGTTAAGATATCATTTGTTTTAATTATGCATAAATAAATTTACTTCTTCCTTCACAAAAATTTCTTTGTGACAATTTCTGTCCCAAGTAACTCTTTTCAGACCCTTGTATTGAAGGTGGTCACATTTTATTGTCTACCACCGACGTGTCAATTTTAGCAATGAGAAATCCCTGAAGAACTTTGGGGGTTTCCTGAAAGAAGAAATCCCACCCATTTTGTTCATCTTTTGGCTTCTGAGTAGAAGTAATAGACTGGAATGGCTGGTTCTAATATAGTAGTTGATTATAACCAAAATTATTGAACCACATTCACCACATTTCCTGTTAACCTACAGCTAAGAAACTCAGAGTGCACAGACTAACACTGAATTTTTAAAATTACATTAAATTACAGAACCTTTCATGGCATTTAAATGTCTTAGGTGAATAGGTAAGGGTTTGGCTTCACAAAGCTGATAGGGGAGTGGGAAGAGTGTGGGGCAGTTGTAATTTAGCCAACTACTGCCATTGTTGCTTTGTTTATTAAACCTCTTTCTCTTTGCCTCTCTCTCAACTTCTCAATAATACGTTATTGAAATACTTTCATTCAATGAACCACATCTTATGGAGAATCTGTTTGCTAGACCCTAAAAATAGAAAGTTGGACTAGAAAGACAAAGTGTCAGCGCACATGGAGCTTGGAGGGGAAGAGAACATTACAGAAGTGATTGCAAAGCCACGGGCAAGTGTTACCATACGGGAAATACAATGTATTACAGAGAAGCCAGTTGTGGATACCTTAACTCTTCTTGGAAGATTGGGCCTACCTTCCCAGAAGTGTCATTTCTGAAAGATGAATAGTTAGGACTCGGGAGGTGGAAGCAAGTTAGAAAGTGTAAGTCGGGATAACCACAGGATACCTGGAGCATTGAATCTCATAGAGAGGGAAGTAAGACAGGAGAGGATAGTACTTGTACTACCAGGAAATAATGTGTACTTTATTATAAGAGCAGTGAGAACATTTGGGAGATTTTAACAAAAGAAGGCATAGATCAGATTTGCGTTTTAAGTATCTGATAGCAGCACAGAGTATGTGCCAGGGAACAGTAAGTGATTGGGTTCTAAAATAAAATATACATACAGCCATATTTGTATTTATTTATTTATTTGTTGCAATCAACTAGGTCACTGATGACAGTGGAGTGTACTAAACATCCAGGAAGTTAATAGTGAGAACAGGAAAACACTGAAAATAATCAGAAGACAGACTCAACAGCCTTTACAATACCAAGGGAATAAAAAAATAGCATGACCGTATTTATAACATTCAATCACATTACAAAGTCTTTGAGATGCCTACCAACCTTAAAAAAATACCTGGTTTCCATGTTTGTCAAAATAAATACTTGTATGCTCTTGTTTTCCTTTCTGGACTGTTACTTTGAATTCATGTTTCCTTGCCTTCCAGATGTATAATATTCCATTAGGTCAGCATTCTGTGATTTCCTCTCCTATCCTCTATTTTTTATTTTAATGTAAACAAGTTATGAAAATTTTAATAACTCTTCATTATAGTTTTGCCCATCAGTAGAATTATACCAGAAGTTGGTTTAAAGTCATATAAAAAATGCACCTGTCCTGTTCTCACTTGGATTATCATTTTTTGCCTAATTGGTTCAACTCCATATTTTTTACTAAACTCATAGCCTGATTGGAGAAAAGTGCCTGGGCCCTTGAGGGGATGATTCAGTGAATGAGGTGGCTTGCTATAGACATGGGCTGTTCCCTCACTAGATGATAGAACACACTCAGGTTGAATTAACCCTCACCACAGTGGCATTTTATCCAGTGCCAGACGCAGGCATGCGAGGGACTGAGTGTCTCGCAGGAGTATTTATATACCCATGTACATGCGAGGCACTGAGTGTACTCTGGGTATTTATATAAACAGAAGTCTTGAAGACCTCTCAAGTTCAAAACTGATGACAGTCCATCTCATGTGAAAGTTATTTGGAGGAAGAGGGCCCAAATACTCCTTAAAATACTGGGCACTTGGTTTTAATCTGATGACCTGCTAATTTTATGAACATGTGCGTGCAAGACCTCACTTCATCATCGCCTCTCTTAACAGTTAGGGAATAGAAAATGATTTTTAAGGGAGCCTCTAGGTGCTCCCACTGACTTGATTTTATTTTTGAGAAAACAACTTTACATATTGGCGTTGGTGTTTTTTAGTAGCCCAGGGAGCTGCTTGTCTTCACACTTTCTTACACCTGATCATAAGTGTTGTGAGAATTAATTAAATGGAAAAGCTTCTAGGACAAAAACTGTTCTGGAGTGCCACACCAGACCATACTGTTTCTGCTATTTCTGCCTCTGAAGCTATTAAGAATAACCCGTCGCTAGCTAGCTGTAGTATGTGTTTGCAGAGCACAGCGCTGTGAAATGAACAAGTGCTGATAGATTTCACAGAAGTAAGATATTTATGTCTGCTTCTCTCAGAGGAAAACTCTATGGGCGACTCCAGATAGAGTGCACGTGTGGTTTGTATACCCATCAAGGACTAAAAGTATCAGCCGTGTCTCTGCATCGGCAACAGTGTTTGGAACTCAGTGGTACCAATTCAAGTCACATGATTTGATTTTAAGCATAATATTTGTGATCATTTTAATTCTTCACCAGATGTCAGCTACTAAGTTTGCTTTTTTCTTTAATGTTGAAAGTACAGAAAAATATGAAGATGGAAACAAAAATTTACCTCAGTTGCCACCAGTCCATACAAAATTTTAACCTTTTAGAATATTTTAAACCATTTTTAATTTTCTGCCAATATACATATGTATATTGAAATAATGGAGTTATTTGGGATGCTTTGTTTTTTAAATGTCTATGTTAAACACAAATATATGCATTCATTTATATATGTTTATATATAAAAATATATAACATTTATTATATAAGAAATATATAGAGATACATATTATTTTCATGTGATATTTCTTTCTTTCTTTGATTAAAAAAGTAATGTGTGCTTGTGGTAGAAAGTTAGGAAAATAGGAAGTGTATGCAGAACACCCCCAATCACCACCGTTATCACTTTGGGAATTAATTGTCCAGCTAGTGTGTGTATGTGAGCCATAGATAGAAGCATGTATTGCTTGGCAGATATGAAACAATGTTTCCTAACCTGACTTTAAAACATAAAATTGTTGATACATTTTTATTGATATTTATTTTTTATTTTTTCCTGTGATAAAATACAAACAACAGAAAATTTACCATCTTAACCATTTTCATGATGGAGAGTTCAGTGGCACTAGGTACATTTACATTGCTGGGCAGACATCCCTATCTCCAGATCTTATCTTCCCAAACTGAAATGCCAAACCCCATTAGGCAATAGCTCTAACCCTTTCTACCTCCGGCCCCTGGCAGTCACCCTTCACTTTCTGTCTTTATGCCTTTGCCTGCTCTAAGTTCCTCATGTAACTGAAGTCAGATGGTATTTACCCTTTGGTAACTATCTTGTTTCAGTTAGGAGGATGTCATCCAGGGGCATCTCGTGTTGTAGCACGTGTCAAATTTTCCTTCTTTTTAAGACCTGAATAATATTCAGCTGTCTGTATAAAACAACCACATTTCTTTATTCATATATCCATCTGTGGACGCTTGGGTTGCTTCCTCCTTTGGGCTATTGTGAATGATGCTGCTGTCAACATACAGACACCAGTATAGAAATATCTGCACCCTTGCAAACCTGAGGGTACAAGCATTGGCATTCCTACTTTTAGTTCCTTCAGACTTGTACTCAGAAGTAGAGTTCCTGGATTATTGATGTATTTTAAAGTGTTTTCATTTCATAGATTTTATTGACCACATAGTGTTCCATTATATGAATATACTATAATTTATTTAAATAATCCCCATGTGTTGACTGATATATGTGTTGACTATTTAAATTTCTCATAACCTTTCACTTTATAAAAGTACTTCACCGTGAATAAGTGTTTCTTGAAACTAAACATTTCTGTTATCTCTGGCCCTTTCTTTAGACTAAATTTTCAAGAGACAAAATTATTGGTATAAAAGGTATAGACTTTGCTAGGGCTTTTGTTACATATCACCAGATTACACTGTGGACAGATTGTCCATGAGGATTTTATAGAGACAAACATTAATTTCATTCCCAAATTTAATTAGGATCATTGCTTTTGAAGATGGAGTAATCATATCCCATCCCTCAGAGTCCGCGACTTCAGATCAGATTTCCTATTCAGCTTTAACAAAACAACCAAAAAGTGATTCTGAACAGAGAATCAACTGCCAGATTTCACTTTTTTGAGTAGTTCTGTCGATCGTAATTTGCATTTTAAAAACCCTAAATAGATCCTGTTGTGTAGCCAGATTTGAGAAGTATTTCTCTTAGTGTACAGGATTCTGTCCATTAATCTGTTATGCCGTTTTCCAGCTCATGGGGTCATTTGTCAAATGGACAGTGTGCGTGGCTCGGTTAGATGAGGGATGGAGCTGAACCTTAAAATCATAAACGATAATTAGCAAGAAGGCACAAAAGAGGAAAATTAAGCTATTCCTTGGTTCGGGGCTAAGAGAATTCGAAAAAGGAATTTTTGTATTAAGTCAAAAACAAGTAGCAAACGAGGCATTATTTTATAACTGAAAATAGGTTAGCTGTGTTTGGATTTGTCCTCCTTGTACACACTCAGAAACCGATTCTATTTATCTATCCAGCCATTATTTATTAAGTACCTGCCTAGTACAGATGCTTCCTAATGAGCTCAACCTCTTATTGGGCATTAAAGCTCTTGAGTATTTTAAACGTTCAGAATATACTCTGGGACTCACTGGGATTTTGAATGTCAGTACAGCTTCTTTTGTAGCGGAAGTTTTAGAAGCATGAGCAACACGTGGGTGTCCCTCAGCCCTGTGCTTCAAGCCGTGCAGCTAACCTCTGTCTGGGTGAAATAGAAATATTTTTATTTGAAGAAATGGACTCCTTATTTAAAAAGCAAAACAAGAAAAATAACTGAGTAGTCTTCACTAGTTTATTGTTCAGATGAGAAGTCATCTGACTTTGCCAGAGTCACTCAACTTTAAACAATGTCAAAGCTATTTTTTTGTTTGTTTGTTTGTTTTGTTTGTTTCCCCCACAGCTCCTGAGTTTCAGTGCACTCCCCTCAATTGCACTGATCACCCTCCATGGTGATGGTGAGATTTCCATTTGCCAATGTCTGTATCTTAGAAGGGAAGTTGCGAAGTGTGCCTTATACACTCCGATTGGTCTGCAGAAATTCTTGTTTTGCTTCCCAGTATTTACAAAAACAAACAAACAAACAAACAAACAAACAAAAAAGAGGAAGATCAAAGTTTTGAAGTCAGAGAGGAATAGAGAAATACTGGATCCTTAGGCCATAGGGCAGGACCATCAGCAGCCTGGTGCCTTTTGGTGGAGTATACACTCTTCAGTTTTACCCAGGTCACATCACTCTGTATTTTGCCAGGTACCAACACTGAGGATCATTTACTCACTGTCTTCCCACTTACTTGTTTTTCTCCCAGCAGAGAAATATTTGCCTGTATCTACATCTTGACCTTATATCTGTCTACAAAGTAGGAAAACTATTGATAGATTGGGGAAGCCTCTTTTTTTTTTTAACATGTGACCCATTTTACTCTTTCTTTCCCTGAGAGAGGTACATGTTTTTTACTATCAAATCTCAAACTCTGGAGCCAGACTACCTGGGTTTGAATCCTGGGTCTGCCTCCGAGTCGTAGTATACCCTTGGTGCTTTCTTCATCTCTCTGTGCTTAAGTATCTTCTTCTGGAAAAGTGAGATGATAAGTTTCTGTTGCAAGAATAGTTGTGAGGATTATATGTAAATATGTTCAACACAAATTGTTTGCACAAAGTAAATACTACATAAGTGTTTCCTGTGATGCATTTTTTGTTACCAATAGGTATTTTAGGTTGTGTTTCCTAACATAGTTATACCCAAAGTGGAAAACTAATGAAAAACATGCCAGCAGGTCTTCTTCAAATAACTTTAAATGGTTGTTATGAAAACATAACTGAAATTGAAATACTTAATAATCCTCATCTTTTGATGAGTCAGCCATATTTTGTCTATTCCTCATCCATATGGAAATATCATTTTTATGTAGCTTCGATTGTATTGTACAAATGATTGCTTTTACAGTATGTTTTTTTCATGTCACATTTACATTTTCACTTAACATCTTAAGCAGCTTTTGATGTCATTGTATAGCTAGAATGAACATTTGGTGAAGGAGTTTTGAGTTTCAAGTTGCTGTTTAAGTGTAGATCTTTACCTTTTGTCTACTATTAGTTACCTTCGAAAGTTTCTAAGTAGAAATTATTTTTGTTTTGTCATATATGTTTTGCCCCAAATATTGAATAGTTAAAAATGCTCTGACTGCAGGAAATATGATTCCTTTTGTCTTACTGTGGCTTTAGTAACTAACCTCAGTGCCCAACACATGGCAGACTTTCAATAAATTATTATAGAGTAAATAATTTGGAGTTAATTTTTGGGATTTGAGGTATTGCCATTACATGGCAGTAAATTCAAAATATATTTTGTTTCAAAACATGTTGCTAAAAAGTATTTAAAAATGCATTTGTCTCTTCCCTTTCTTAGTTTATTTAAAATTTGTCCCTTAACTATTAGGTTGTTTCAAAAGATTTGTCTGTTTTTATGAGTATACTTTAAACTGTAATATCTCAGTGAATATTTATTCAATTTAATCGAAATAAGCGCCATTTGAATCAGTGCACTTTTGCCAGTGTAACACAAGTCGATTAATTCCGTCGGCCTAAAAATTGGGTGCTTGGGATTCGATGAAGTCAACAAAGGCTGTTTTTGCTAGGTCCTGATTGGCAAAGGTTCTACTGGTGAGAAAGTTATCGAAGTGCTTGAAAAGATGGTAGTCAGTTGGCGAGAGGTCTGGGGAGTATGGTGGGTGGGGCAGAACTTTGACGCTCAATTCCTTTAATTTTCGGATGGTGATTTGTGAGACGTGCGGCCGGGCGTTGTTGTGGAACAGGATCGGACCTCTTCTGTTGACCAGTGCTGGCTGTTGCTGACGCAATTTTCAGTACATGTCATCGATTTCCTCACAATAGGACTCTGCTGTGATGGTTTGGCCTGGTTGCAGAAACTTATAGTGAATCACACCAGCCGCTGACCACCATACAGTAACCATGATCTTTTTTTGGTGGGGTTTCACCTTTGGGAAGTGCCTGGGTGACTCATCGGTGTCCAACCACTGTCCTGAATGTTTCCTATTGTCGTAGAGAATCCACTTTTCGTCACACGTGATGATCAGATCCAAAAAAGGATTGTTTTGGTTGCGCAAAAGCAAAGAAGAACAAACCTCCAAACGTGACAATTTCTGCCGATCGTTTAAATCGTGGGGCACCCACTTTTCAAGCTTTTTGACCTTTCCAATACATATTAGACCATCAAAAACCACATGGGAGCTGACACCCAGTTCTTCTGCCATCCCACGCACCGTTTGTGATGGGTCAGTCTCCACCAGGGTCCTCAAATCCTCGTCCTGGATTACTCTAGATCGACCACTTCGGGGCTCATCTTCGAGGCTAAAAGTTCCGGAACGAAATTTCTCAAACCAACGTCGAACAGTGCATTCATTAACACTATCATTGCCAAATGCCTCGCTAATTTTTCGGGCTGTTTCGGCAGCGCTTTGGTTCAATTTGAATTCGTAGAGAAAAATTGGCCGAAAATCACTTAATGACATTATATAGTAATAGGCTGAAAAGAATAAAAAAAAAAAAATTAAAAGTAGAAAAAAATGAACAGCATCAATGTATAGAGTACAAAATTCTCCATCGATCGGTATATACCATGACACAGTAGAATAAATATTTATTGAGATATGGAGCTACAAAAACACATGACATTAAAACAGACAAAACTTTTGAAACAACCTAATAATATCTTCACATGTGTCAAATCACCCGCAGATCCCTTCGAAATGCAGATTTTGACTCAGTAGGTCTTCGAGTATACATTGTCCACAAACTCCTGGGTGACATAGATTTATTGATCTGCGAAGCACAATTCAGGCAGTGAGGTAGTCCAGGGCCCCTGTTCGGCCAGTTGCATTTTTCTGCATTTTCTGCTCTCTGCCACAGAATTCTCAGCTTACCTATAGATGCATGAGCCATTCTAATGTTAACCTGTGGTTTAGAATTTCTCCTTATTAAAGCAAAGTCAGTGGTTTTGAACCTTCTCTCTCTTTTCAGACTCCTTCCTTGTTTTAATCTAAGCACCAGGGTGTATTATTCAGACCATGAAATGTTACTACAGCTTAGGATTTTTTGAGAAAATAATCAGCCCTTCATAACATAATATTGAAAGTATAATTTTTCTTGTTTTCTTGTGTCTCATATTTTGTCAAAAGTCAAATGCTTTCCTAAGGGAAAAGCGGCCTTGTGGTGTGCCAGCTGCTATTTAACATCTTCTGGTGCTAAGTTTATAGGCAGCTGTGGTTCTGCCTGCCCTGGGTCCAGGCCCTCTTCCCTTGGTAGCAGAAACTTGGCCATGCTCTGGGGGTCTGTCTCTCCCATTGCTCAGAAAAATATCAGGTCTGAAGATGGTGGCAGTCCGTCTCTTTCAACAACAGAGCTAAGAAGAGACTTTCCTTCATGTCCTGCCTTTTGGGGTCCCCTGGAACTCCCTGACCTGTTCTTCTAGACCTGCCGTCTCAGTTTTTCTTTAAATAGGTTAAGTATCCCATAAGTTTCAAACGAACAGTTTTCTGCTGTTATTCAGAGTCGCTCTCTGTTGCTCATAACCACCAAACCCTAACTGTAGACCTCCGTCCTCGGGGCTCAAAATGGTGCGACTTCCTGTCCAGGGCTGTGACAGTAGATGGGGGTCAGGCGACAGGGAAAAGCTTCAGTCATCTGTCTTAGGGATGTCAGCATTAGCAATCACTCCTGATGACGCACCAAAGGACCCTGAAAGGAGGAGTAACGATGATGAGTTACCATGGAAACCCTGTGGAGTGAGGCTGCAGAAACCCCAAATATGTGATAAATTTGGCTTTATGGGAAGTACATGTTTCTCCCCAGTCAGTGGGGCATGTGGCTTCACACACTAACCTCACCCATATGAGACAGAAAAAGGAGCAAGAAACCACTGGCATCAAGGATTGGGCCCTGCCATGAGGTCTGAGCTTCACTACCTCCCATAACAGCCTCGGGGACACCTGGAGCTGCAGCCATCGCTGAGGGACGTTGACTATGATCTCAAGGAGGCCCCCAAGTTACAAAAAAAGTTACATTCAGTACATTCTGCTTGAGAAAGGAGGGATGGATTTTTGGCTCCAGAAGGTAGAAGAATAAATACACATCTGCCTCAATTCCTAATAAACTAAACAAATTAGTAAATAAAAATAAAATCAGACTCGGCACCTGTGGCTCAAGCAGCTAAGGTGCCAGCCACATACACCTGAGCTGGTGGGTTCGAATCCAACCCGGGCCCACCAAACAACAATGATGGCTGCAACCAAAAAATAGCCGAGCGTTCTGGCGGGCACCTGTGGTCACAGCTACTTGGGAGGCGGAGGCAGGAGAATCTCTTGAGCCCAGGAGTTGGAGGTTTCTGTGAGCTGTGATGCCACAGCACTCTACCCAGGGTGACAGCCTGACGTTCTGTCTCAAAAAACAAAACAAAACAAAATCAAAACCGCAATAAAAAAGTACAAGTAGTGACCAAAAGAATTCCCTTTGTGTCTAGAAATTCTAATGTAATACAGCTCTTGATTTCAAAGCTCCTTCTCAAAGAGAGAGGGTTGATGAAATTCAGAGCATTCTTTTTTTTTTTTTTTTTTTTTTTTTTGTAGTGACAGAGTCTCACTTTACCACCCACGGTGGTGTGCCGTGACTTCACAGGCATCCAAGCAACCAACC